>JAQNCB010000006.1:31784218-31808750 GCA_030068295.1 Euristhmus nudiceps | reverse complement strand
AATAAATAAATAAAAAGAATCTCCCGTTTATTGATATGTCAAAAGGGGCGAGGGTCGCGCAATCTCTGATTGTCTTGCTTACTATACTTGTTGTAAACGAGATTTTACGTGTGATGGTGCTGAACTCAGAATACTCATATTATCTCAGAAATCTGGCATGGAGATGGGAAGTTTGATAGGATTGACCACCCATCACCCATCAACACTGAGTGAAAGCAGAGTTTGAAATAGCCGATTTGTTAGGGGTCGCGCTAAGAGCGTTAGCGTTTAAGCTAAGCCCGTTAACGTTCCCTCTGGAGATGAGTGACTGATCCATTAGCAGGCAAGCAGCAGAGCAGGCGATGGTTGCAGAACAAAACAATCTTTATTCAGGGCAATTCCGGCATACAGCCTGCAAGGCAGACCCACAGACTAGTACTCACTGAACAACGGAGTGAACACAAATAACCAAAACACACACCAGCAGTCTAAGGACCGAAAAGCCAAAATAAAGTCCTTTCTTCTTGAAGGGCAGAAGGCACAAAGACACAGATCAAAACAACGAAACCAAAAATACTACAAAACAGAATAGGAAAAAAATAGAGTTAATCAGGAATAAATCAGAGGATCCGACGAAGACACGTTAACTCGCGCTGCTATAAACAGCGCCTCTAAAGCTGCCCAGCTGAACCGAATCAGCCGGTGAGGAGGAAGCGCACCACATCTGGCTGCACCGAGCATCACAACAGCGCCCCTAGCGGTGGAATCGTGCCACGCCATGACATGATTAGCCTAAGGCATAGTGGTTAACACACATCAAGAAGGTCCTGGGTTCAATTCCCCGCTTGGCCGTTTCTGTGTGGAGCTTGTATGTTCTTCCCTTGCTTGCCCGGGTTTCCTCTGGGTATTCCGGTTTCCTCCCACAGTCCAAAAACATGTACAGTAGGCTATTTGGCTGCTCCAAATCTCCATTAGGTGTGAGTGTGAATGGATGTGTGAGTGTTGGCCCTGCAATGGCCTGGCAATCTGTCCAGGGTGTACCACGGCCTCGTCTAGAGCTGGTTGAGATGGCCGCCAGCCTCCCATAGTTAGGATTACGCGGTTCAAAAAATGAATGAATGAATGGCTGTAAATCTGTTAATAATTACCTGTATTTAGATTTTTTTTTAATGTTATCACAGGGCAACCCACTGTAACATGGGTGCAGATAATGAGGCCAAGACTTAGCAGCCATTAGCAGAGCTCTGTAGCATCAGAAACAGTTGACAGACCAAGTAGAGGGATTTCTACGCTGCAGCTTTTTTCAGCAGATTATACTGTCAACCAAATAAAGCCAGGTCTTACAGTATGACAGATACTGTTCACATATAAATACCAAAACAAATTGGTGAATTACCTCCTGCATGGATTCGTGATGTTTAGCATAAAATGGAGACTGGATATGTGACATATTCAGAGGAGCACACTACTACAGCGTGACCCACAGTGCAACTACTTAGGGGCAAAACAAATTTCTTCATGTAATGCTTCTAAAACAGTATTATTTTGCCATAAAAATATGTTATGAAGTTTTTCCGATGTGGAGGATAACAATCTTGCTTCCATGAAAATTTCAAGTTGCTAACATCAGTTATTTTGCACATATGGTTTTATATGTTCCACTTAAATGGCAGTTTTTCAGTGTTACACTGTATCACTTAAAAAAAATTTAATTCAAGTGCAATTTATTCATAAATTCATCAACAGCATTGATGCTGAAACTGATGTAATATTATAGAGACACATATCCTGTAATAAATGTTGAATGAACTGAAGAAATCCATTCACAATTGACAGTGTTTTTGTTAAAATGCTGTAGAGTCTGTAACCATGTCAACTTCACGTTACAATGTTTTTAAAATGATGCATCTCAATACCTTTTCTGTATAATGTTTATTATTATTATTATTATTATTATTATTATTATTATTATTATTATTATTATTATTATTATTATTATTATTATGTGAAATCTGAATAAGCCAAGTTTAATTTGTATGACATTTAAGGTCGTTGAAAATTTTGAAATCTCACAAGTTACGGAAACTACGTTTCATGAAATTATTAAACAAATTGTGTTTCTCTTCAGATCAATAATACTGTGTTATTTTCTCCAGTTCATTCAAGCTTGAAAGATGTAATGTTGCAGAAACGAAGCATTATGAAAAACAGTCTCATATCTGAAAATTTTCTTTTTCTCCGAAGTGAGACACTTTTTAGCACCATTTTTTCTTTAAGTCAACATACATACGTGTAATTGTACACAGATGTAAATAAAGTGTAAGAAATGCCTTGACTCCAGCCTTTTCTGTCACATGAATGCTGTTATTTCAGAGCCGAGTCACAAACCGGAGTCGGTAGTGACCTTGCTCCCTTCCCTTAACTTTTTCCCTATTTAATCAGGAAAAGGTTAAGGGAAAGGCCACAAGGCCACAAGGTCACTACCGACTCCTGTTTTGGATGCGGCCTCTGAAATCTGATTGGTTGAGACGAATTTCCCAGCAGATGAAGAGGCTGGGATCCGAATCCGAGTCAGTCGACTCATGGCGAGGGCGGAGTACACCCTGGACAGCTTGCTAGACCATCGCAGGGCTGACACTCGCACAACCATTCACACACATACACACTCACACCTAAGGGAGATTTGGAACAGCCAATCAGCCTACTGTGCATGTTCTTGGACTGGGGGAGGAAACCAGAGTACCCGGAGGAAACCACACAAGCATGGGGAGAACATGCAAACTCCACACAGAAACACCCAGGCTGGGAATCGAACCCAACCTTTTTGCTGTGAGGTGGACGTGCTAACCACTATGCCGCTGCTCAGTGCTATTGTTGTATTTATTTCTATAACTGAGTAGATACGAGGAACATTTTTATTGATGTAAAGCTTGTCGCTTGAGGACATATTAATGATTCACATCTATATTTCTGAAGTCTGTGTCAATCATAAAATCTTTCTTTTTAACAAATTAACTTCGTTTTCTTATTTGGGTCAGAAAATGGTGCCACTGGTTTTTTTTTGTTGTTGTTTTTGTTTTTAAGGATCCAAACTAATCCATGTTTGTGTTTGTCGTTTGTCTCTCTCTGCTGGTCAGACTGAATATCTGACAACATGAGTCAGGGTTCGACAAATGGTGGCTGTTTGCAGGACGATGACGATTTTGTTTTGTTTTGTTTTTAAGGCCGCTGTAGAAGAATTTGAATGTTGAATGGCTGGCACGGAGCTCTAACCTCAATCCTCCTGAACACCTTTGGGATGAATGAATGGAATGTCCTAGCCTCCTCGTTTTTTTCTCACAGTAGTCACAGGCATCCTGTCACCGCAATCAGTTGTTCACATTGTGCACCACAGTACAAAGAGGACCAAGGCCAGCCTTTTTCAAGTCAGCTGTGATTTGTTCCAGTAGATTTCTGCAATGCGCCTGATACTTGTTGCAGCCGACCACTGTGAATCCGAGAGCATTCTGGGCTGGGGATTCTTGGTCCATGCGGAGGACGTGGCCCAGCATTGTCCACTGCTGTCTCATGATCTTGAAGGACAGTGCCTTGCAATTCCATTTCTGATATAGTGCCCTGTTGGACCAATGATGGCCTGTAATGGTGCATAGGTGCTTCCGATGGCAGACATGCATCCTGTTAGGATTTGCTTTTGTCACGGGCCAGCTGTATAGCATGATTGAAATGTAGAATGCTGTGTTTAGATTTGGACATGGTTACAGAGGGCTCTTGTCTATTCGACTCCAGAGTTTCCACAGAAATTAGAAAGCTGAAGTTGCTGAGACTGCAGTGCAATCTGATGTCGGCGGTAATTGATATTTGATTCTGTTCAATCCGCCTTCGTAAAGCAGCGCAAGTTGGGAGCAAGCATGGGTATAAAGATGTCTTTTATATAAATATTCATTCATTCTTTTTATAAACCGATTAATTCTAATTAGGATCGCGGGGAGGCTGGCGCCCATCTCAGGCGACTCTGGGAGAGGGCAGTGCGCGCTTTGAAACTATTTAGCTCTTCATCTCCGCTTTTTATTTACACATTCTACTATAAAGTAGACCAAATTAAGTTAGTACACGCAACTCAGCCACTAAAACAAGTGGGTACACGGCGTGTACCCACCACTACAGCCCTGGTCTCGACCCCCATTAGCCGAGAAAAGTGAGGGATCCCTGTATTATAATTTAGGCATGCATGAAACAGTAGTAACTATGATCGCTCACTAATTTGCCAAATGGACTAATCCTACCAGGGTCACAGGGAGTCTGGAGCCTACCTCAGCAAATTCTGGGCAAAGGCAAAGAACAGCCTGAACACCTCACAAGATTATTGCAGAGCGAACATACAGACAACCATTCCCACTCAAAACCATTAGACTCGGGAGGAAACCGGTGTACCCAGCGGAAACCCCCACAAGCATAGGAAGAGCATGCAAACTCCTCAAAGAAATGCACTCGCCAAGCCCAAGACTCGAACCTAGGTCCTTGTTACTTTGAGGCGGATGGGCGAAATAACGTGTCCACATTCCATCGTTCCGCTGATGTTCAGTGCTTCTCTTGACGAAGGCTTGTCTGCCTACCTGGGTTCAAGTGCATATTTTTTATTCCGTGAGAGTCTGATAGGCTCCTTTCCTGGTGTATATCCTTACCATCAACCATTATATCATTCAACGCTTGGGGTTCTCTGTTTGGATGCACTGCCTTGGCTGATAGGAGTCATGATTTAAGAGGGCACTTCTACTCCAAGTAACTCCTGCTCTACTTCCTGTGCTTTCAGAATTGGGATATGGAACCAGCTCAGAGACCCCGGTCTGCTTGACTCTTGGGTGACCGTCCCATTTGCTCAGTTCTCACATGGTTAATATACTATAGCTTAATATAAATGTGGGGATGTGTTCGGAAGTTCATACATGTAACAGGGTAAAGTGCACATGCGCGCAGACAGGAACAAACCTGCAGCCGTCTACTTACAATCACATGCACGATTACTATCTTAAAGACACAGCCTTCTTTACTTTACTTTTAATGACATTATATCCTCATTCAGTCCTGGCGTAAAATGTCATGAAAAGTAAAGAAGGCAGTCTTTTTTTTGTACAGAGAAATGGGGTGATGCCAAAAATCTTGAGAAAATATAGCAATTTTGCACAATGATCTCAGAATCACAATCACAACATCGAACATGGAATTGCTTTTCAGTGTTTTCCGAGGCTTTGAGCATGGGTTTTTTTCGGGGTCAAGGAGATGCGACACTGATTTCTGGATGCAGGCGCTGATGAGAAACTGGGATTTTTTGTTTTATCCATTCATTTTTCTACATGACTGTTAAAAAGGCTTGAATAAATTCCTTGATGGCGGCATGGTGACGCAGTGGTTAGCACGTCCGCCTCGTAGCAAGAAGAACTGGGTTTGATTCCCAGCCTGGGTGTTTCTGTGTGGCGTTTGCATGTTCTTGCCGTGCTTGCGTGGGTTTTCTCCCACAGTCCAAAAATATGCACAGTAGGCTAATGAGCTGTTCCAAATCTCCCTTCGGTGTGTGTGTGTGTGTGTGTGTGTGTGTGTGTGTGTGAATGGTTGTGAGTGTCAGCCCTGTTGGCCTGGCGAGCTGTCCAAGGAGTACCCTGCCCCACCCAGAGTCGGCTGAGATGGGCGCCAGCCTCCTAGTGTCCCTATATAGGATAAAGCGGCTTAGAAAATCAACCAATGAATGAAATTCCTTGATCTGAGTCGTGATCCAAGATGTTACAGGTTCCTGCCATCTCTCTACCAAGTTAGGTAAAAATCGGTTTCGCAGTTTTTTGTGTAATCCTGCGAATAAACAAATCTAACAACTACTATTACACGACTATTCTTGCATTTTCTTTAATTTATTGTTCAGTTGTCTTTGTCCCTATTCTGAAAGTTGTTTTTATTTATTTATATAAGTACACAAAATACCAGAGTCAAATTCCTTGTATGTGTGCACATAAAGCTGATTCTGATTCTGATTCTGGCAAATGATGGTGAATATTCCCTCCGCCGCTTCCGCCTCCAGGCCGCTAGATGGCGGTGTTTATTATCGCGCACACTTCCACCCTGAGCGAATGAAAGTACTCCCGGAAGTGATGTAATGAGGTCCTTTCCGGCTCCGGTCTCTCAAGAAGCGCAAAGGTAGGCCGAGGTGAAAGCCATAAAATCTATTAAAAATCACTATAATCCGTTCGTGTATTGTCTGTTTTTATATTTAATTTGTTAAAACTGCGTCCTAAGTGTATGTCCTTGTCGGTCTTTGGTGGATGTAGCTTTGCTTCGCTTAATAATTTGATGCTGGCTATGTGTCGGTCAGTGTATGCTAACGTGGAAGCTAGTGTGTTTAACAGTAGTAGCTAAAAATGTCAGTCAGAGGTTTGAGAATGTACTTGTGGTAAACTTGAATAAAGACGTATGTCAGGCTTTTGTTTTTTTGTTCTGATGAGAGCTAGTGGCTGCAGTCAGGTGGCTAATGATTAGCATGGCTGCCCGGTAGGAGTAGTAGGGATATTCTGCTAATGGAGGAAGTTACGGAAATTAAAGTAGTGTGAAAAAGTTTTCCGGTGAATATTTTACAAAATTCAAACAGGCTTTGATATACAATCTAAAAAAACCATGTTAGTGAGGTTATGTAGGCAGTTTTTCTCCAGTAAAACCTAGGTGTATATAGGATGTGTGTGTGTGTGTATATGTGCTCATGCAGGTATACACTCCCCGGCCACTTTATTAGGTACACCTTGCTAGTACCGGGTTGGACCCCCTTTTGCCTTCAGAACTGCCTTAATCCTTCGTGGCATAGATTCAACAAGGTACTGGAAACAGTCCTCAGAGAGTTTGGTCCATATTGACATGATAGCATCACGCAGTTGCTGCAGATTTTTTTGGCTGCACACCCATGATGCGACTCTCCCGGTCCTCCACACCCCAAAGGTGGTCTATTGGATTGAGATCTGGTGACTGTGGAGGCCATTTGAGTACAGTAAACTCATTGTCATGGTCAAGAAACCAGTCTGAGATGATTCGAGCTTCATGACACGGCGCGTTGTCCTGCTGGAAGCAGCCATCAGATGATGGGTACATTGTGGTCAGCAACAATACTCAGGTAGGCTGTGGTGTTGCAACGATACTCAATTGGTACTAAAAGGGCCCAAAGTGTGCCAAGAAAACATCCCCCACACCATTACACCACCAGCCTGAACCGTTGATACAGGGCACGATGGATCCATGCTTTCATCTTGTTGACGCCAAATTCTGACCCTGCCATCCAAATGTTGCAGCAGAAATTGAGACTCATCAGACCAGGCAATGTTTTTTCCAATCTTCTATCGTCCAACTTTGGTGAGCCTGTGCGAATTGTAGCCTCAGTTTCCTGTTCTTAGCTGACAGGAGTGGCACCTGGTGTGGTCTTCTGCTGCTGTAGCCCAACTGCCTCAAGGTTTGACGTGTTGTGCATTCAGAGATGCTCTTCTGTATACCTCGGTTGTTGCGAGTGGTTATTTGAGTTACTGTTGCCTTTCTATCAGCACGGACCAGTCTGGCAATTATCCTCTGTCCTCTGACATCAACAATGCATTTTCGCCCACAGAACTGCCGCTTACTGAATATCTTGTCTTTTTTTGGACCATTTTCTCTAAACCCTTGAGATGATTGTGTGTGGAAATCCCAGTGGATCAACAGTTTCTGAAATACTCAGACCAGCCCATCTGGCACCAACAACCACGCCACGTTCAAGCTCACTTAAATCACCTTTCTTGCCCATTCTGATTTTCGGTTTGAACTGTGGCGGATCATCCTGACCATGCCTAAATTCATTGATTTGTTGACATGTGATTGGCTGATGAGAAATTTCTGTTAATGGGCAGTTGGACAGGTGCACTGCCTAATAAAGTGGCTAGTGTGTGTGTGTGTGTGTGTGTATGTACACATAGTGTGAAGTCCTGGAGTCATTTTGTGTACTTGCTTTTATAATTGCTACAAAACAGATTTTCATAGTTCATGAAACAGTGACAAGAAAGATTTGTTCTGTTATCTTAAGGATGGTTTATGCATACAGAGCTATTCCTCACACTGAATTCAGGGAATTATTAAAGTCTCCATCCGTCCTCCTGTCTTGAATTTACCGTGCATATAATCCCTGTTTATGTAGATGTTGATGCCCAAGAAGAATCGAATTGCCATCTATGAGCTCCTCTTCAAAGAGGGCGTGATGGTGGCCAAGAAGGATGTACATCTAGCCAAGCACCCGGAGCTCGCCGACAAAAATGTGCCTAACCTTCATGTGATGAAGGCCATGCAGGTGAGTGTTCACTCAGGAGCCTCTTTAAGCTGCATGCCGTAGTTTCATGTCTGTCTTTTTTTTATATATATATATAAAATAATCTGAGAGATAGTGATGTATGAAATTAAAATGTCATGAACTTCCTGTTTGGGTTGTGGCGTTCCTCTTGTGGAGCACTATGCATGGTTTCTTTTTAGCGTGGACATTATTTGGTCTGTGTGCTGGCTCATGGACCTCATCAGAGATTCCCTGTTAAACTGTGTGCTGATTTAAGTGCTTCTCAGTGCTACACTGAGCCTGCCATGCGTAATTATTAGCTTGTACTATATGAGAACAGAAGTAAACTAAGATTACAATGAGCTCATTTATTTTATTATTTATAATTGGTTCGAGCATTATCCCACATTTGCAAGTCGATAACTTCTGTTGCCCTAAAATTCTGAAATGGTCAGATTGCACTGTTCCTGCTCTGCATATAGAGAAAATAAACTGTCTTGGTGTGCTGAAAGCCTAGATAGCCTCAAATCAGAAGTGATATTGGAGCGGCAGCGGTCTGTGGCCCGTCTGTTTGTTGGTCATTACTTGGCTGGTTTTCATAATGAGTACATGGTGTGTTGGTTTTTGGCACTTTTAATAATATCTGAAGAGGTAAGCATTTTAAAATAAGTGCTCATTGTCAAAAAAGAAAATATGACGTAAAATAAAAGCGCCAGTTTTCGGCCTCAGAAACATGACTGCAATACAGGGATCCCGCACTTTTTGCGGTTAATGGACCCTCTGCGAGCACCGAATTTCCGCGAAGTAGGATCGACTCCCCCTGACTGATGTATACGTACATGTATATGTGAATATAATATCAATAAATACATATTCAACCTATAAATGCTTATGATAACAATTAAAAGTTCAAAAACAATGCATAAGATGCAAATAAAATGCATACGTGTAATTGTACATTGATGTAAGAAATGTGTTTTTTAGTAGAACTTTTAACGTAATTTTATCTCGGCTCTATTCACTTTCCTTGACTGCCGCCTCTTCTGTCACACGTGTGCTTGGAAATTCATCTCGGCCACTCAGCTTGCGATGATTTGACTCGAGACTTCAGAGCTGAGTCAACCGAAGAACCGAACCCGAGTCAGTAGCGACCCCTCGTGGTATTTTCCTGAACTTTTTCCTTATTTTTTAATTTTTCGATGAATTTTTTTTTTTTTTTATTCGCGATGCGCTGAAGCTGCAGAACCTGAAGCGCGATATAGCGAGGGATGACCATTACATCCAACGGATACGCCTATGGCTGTACAGTGAGGTCCGGAGCAGCATCGATCCACCATCCATGAGACTTCTCGTCTGTGTTTAATGTCTGCGACTCTGACTCGCTTTTTAAGCGAAGCCAATGGTGTCATTTTTAGTGGCACTTTAGGCTGCTCCATTGGTGTGATGGCATAGGGATTCTCTTTTCTGTCTCTTTTTAATTAAAATGACATGCGGTTTGCTTCCCAACCAGAAGTAGTATGAGTCATATTGCTGAGAATGAAGCCCGGCACTCGACTCAGCTGAGCGTGAACCTCGCTGTGGTCTTGTCGAACAGGAGGAACTAATTTTTAATGGGAACGAATCCAAGACAGTCTCTGATTAGGATTTTTCTTGCCGAGTCGCAGGTCTGGTGTAAAATTTAGGTCTGGTTTAATTTATTTTGCACTAAAAGATGGTGAGTGAAGTGTGCTTTTGGTACTCGACAGTCTCTGAAGTCCTGCGGGTACGTCAAAGAGCAGTTTGCATGGCGCCACTTCTACTGGTATTTGACCAACGAGGGCATCCAGTACCTGAGGGATTTCCTGCACCTGCCACCTGAGATTGTACCCGCCACTCTACGTCGCCAGGCCCGCCCTGAAACAGCCAGGCCCCGCCCTAAAGGTA
Source organism: Euristhmus nudiceps (assembly GCA_030068295.1). NCBI lineage: Eukaryota > Metazoa > Chordata > Actinopteri > Siluriformes > Plotosidae > Euristhmus > Euristhmus nudiceps. The sequence goes on along the minus strand of JAQNCB010000006.1, from coordinate 31,798,531 downwards.
TAGAATTCCTGTTCTCTTAATGAGTCGTTTATATAGTTTTGTACTTGTATATGTTTCAAGATGTTGATTAACTGAAAAAAAGTTGGAGACTGATATTTATTTTTCTTTCCCTCCTTGGCAGGTCTGGAGGGAGAGAGACCAGCACGTCTGGCACGTGGAGAGGGAGACAGAGATGCCTACAGGCGATCTGCAGCACAGCGTAAGAACAGTGTTTATTGTGTAGCGCATGGCAACATGACGGTGATCCCGGGGGGGGCACACATTACTGCTGCAGTTCTGGTTACATCTTGGTTGTAGGGCATTGTTCTCAAAACTCACATGTTGCTCCACAGCACTGGTTTTTGATGTGATAGTTTGTATTAAGATGTGAATTTGTTGCTTCTGTAGCTGGAGCTGACAAAAAGGCTGAAGCAGGTGCAGGATCCGCCACAGAATTCCAGTTTGTAAGTACTACTACTTCTCTCTCATCCACTATTTGGGAATGCTGGGGGGAAAAAATGGGTAAAGCTAACCCCCTCCCCCCTTTCTATTTCTCCCCTCACACAGAGAGGTGGCTTCGGACGAGGTCGGGGACAGCAGCCTCAGTAATTTTCCACATTCTCTGTAAAATAAAGTTTGGAAAACATTTAAGACAGCGAGTGTTTATTTTTATAAATGACTTTTAATTCATGTGACACAGGTCAGATCAGGTGTGAACAGTTATCAGTCTGGAGGAAAATTCTTGGGCTTCTGTGTTGGGTTGGAATACATTGTACCACTGTGCAAGTTCAGTTAGTAAACCAGACGCTGGCAGAATTAAACCACTCTAAAAATCGTTATAATATAATAATTATAATATAATAATTGTTTAAGTTGTCCTCTTAACAATATAGATATGTAGGGTGACGTTTGCATTAAATTTTAATTCAGAAGGCTTTTCGGGTGCCATTTTTCTTCAGTTCTACCTTAAATAACGGCAGCTGTCATGAAATGTGATTGGTTTATTGGAAGTCGACCAATTTTTAAATCGCTTGTGAATTTGATCGGAACTTGAACTTTACGTACGGAGCATGCTGTTGTTGGTTTTTCCTCTATCGGCCTGATGTTGAATTGCCACTGTGGCGATGCAGCATCTGTCTGGTGTCCGCCCACAATGTCATGTCACTTCTCCATTATTTCTTGACAGATTTTTTTTTTTTGTCTGCCAGGCTGAGTGGTGGGGCTTCCACATTCTTACACAGAATTTAGAAATTAATTATGCAAACTTTCTCAAAAGCTTTATTTTATCTGACAGGGTGGGTGTGGCCTTTTACAGCTTTGCACAGAATTTGGAAATGCTATAGTTATGAAAATTTATGCAAATTCTTTAAAATCAAAGTTCTGCTCCTCCTTTGTTTCTTGAGCAATTTGAATCATTTCCTCTGATCGAGCTTGGTGGACCATGATGGTGTTTGCTCTCAAATGCAGTACGTCACAAGCGAGTTAAATCCTGTGGTGTCTCTCCCTGTGAATATTCATCCAAATATCTGCCTGTACTGAAAGTTATATAATGGTGTGCTTTCACTGATACCGTACTTAAACTTCCTTTTTCTGTTGTGAGGAAGCATGTCGTAGTAGTAAATGTTAAAGCTTCTGCAGTGTCTGACAGTTGTTCTAATCAACACTCAATCCGGTCAAAATAAGAACAGGAGGCAGGTAATGTGAAATACTGATGTTTATTTGTTGGCACATTTATATTACATTCTCATACTGGTATATTCCACAATCCCAAAGTCACAATGCAAACATTCCAGGGATGTTGACCTGGAAAATAGGTCACAGCTTTATGGGCTGTTATAAGTGACGTAGGTGTTTATAGGCAGCAGCCCTTCTGGGAGCAAGTAATAACTGAACTGATTAAATCGAGCTGGTGATATCTACAAGTTTACATTCAGCTGGGTGCATTTACACCAGTCTCGATGGGAAGAGGCAATAGTGTGAACGTCTAGCGCACAGGTGTCGGACTCATTCCCAAAAGGGCCGTGTGCACTGCAGGTTTTCCTTTCAACCAAACAGTAAAACAGCGTTTAATCAACTGATGGGAGTCTTGAGGCAGTTGATTGGTGGATCTGTGTGCTCTGTACAGAGATTGACCAATCAGCTGCCTGAAGACTCAAGCCGTCAGGTGTGCTGTTGCTTGGTTGAAACAAAACCCTGCAGCCACACGGCCTTTTGGGAATGAGTTTGACACCCCTGGCTAGTGGTTGAATTCACTCACACTCAAGTTGCTCTGTATTTTCAAAATGTTTTAAGCAATCACGACGTATGACCAGAGTAATTTTAGTCACAGCTTTTTGCTTTTACAGGTTTATTGTGGGGGGTGCGCTTTGGGTGATTTCATAAAATTCAAGTCTGCAGCCTCTAGCCCAAGAAGGACCGCATTTAAACAGTGTTAGATTACCAAGTCATTATCTAAAAGTGATTAGTGTTATGTGCAAGAAATTTATTTATATTTAACTATAGTTATATATGTGTTGGCCTTTTTGCTTGTGTAGAATTAACCACAGAAACCTGCAAACAGCAGAAAAGTGAACTAAAAATGTACACGGCTGAATTCCGAATGGAATCGAATAAATCAATTTGTTGGAATCTGATTGGAACAAAGAAATTGAGGCAAATATTGTGTTCGGTTGTAAAGTGGCACCTACAGCAACTTAAACAGCCCAAAAAGAACACATTCCCAAAACATCCTGCTTATGGGGTTTCAGTTCCATCGTTGTTCACAAGAAACGCACTACTCATACCATCATACCCAACATGAACAAGCATACGTACTGTACTTTTGTCTTTTTGAAATTATTCTATACAGAAAGGAAAGAAAGAAAAAAAAAAAAAAAAGAGAGAGAGTCAGGCTAACTACAGTGGCTCCAGATTCACAGTATTGTACCAACTGCTGCATACCATCAGAAGAGCAGTAAGCAGCCTGGCTGAGACGACTTGCTAGACGTCGAGGAGGGAAGGGTTTCAGTCCACAATTTCATACAAGGTCTATTACAAAAGATTTGTTTTGCTTTGGATGTTTTTATGAACAGTTCCCATCAAGAAGGTATGGAGAGGGGAAAAAATCTGATTTCCTGCAGAGTTCAACACCCACCTCTATACACACACACACCATCTCGTCCAAATCAAGATGGTACAAAGTAACGAGGCCAGGTTGGCCCTTCACTCAGTTGGCATGAGTCTTAACGGGCTTAAAATAGTTTGTGTGGGATGACTAAGGCGTTTGGGTTTTCTGCTGGAACATTTAAAAGGGATTGTTTTTGACCAAACTGAAAACTGCTGTCAACGTTCTCAAAATAAAGCTTTATGGTTGTTGATTATTATAAAATGTGGTCCAGCATGCATCAGGCGGGCTGGGAAAACCCACCGTACATCACCGTGAATTAATTCTGGAAAAGATTTTTGTCGATTTGTTTTCAGAATAATATTTTGACGTTTCGGTGTTTCCCCAGCATCAACACAAAGGGTTGTTATTAATTATTCCCTTTGGATAAAAAGCAAACTGCGGCAGGGAAACGTAGTCAACCTGCCTAAACATGTTTAAACCCCCTCCCCAGCCAAAGTGTGGCATCTTTGCACAGTACTCATTGTGCTTTGATTGTTTCATAGCGAGATACGAATGCTAAAATGGTCACATATTCTAATTTTTCTAACAATCTACTGAATCACTTCCCCTGCCACTTCTGATAAAGTTTTCAGTCAGAACAAATGATGCGGAGTCTTAAGTTAACTGGACGATGCTGATCTTCAGCCTGATCCCGCACTTCATGTTATATGCATGTCGATCAGGGGTCTGCAATCTTATCCGCCAAGGGCCGGTGTGGGTGCAGGTTTTCACTTCAACCAAACAGTAGCCACACCTTCCATCTGTTTAAATCACTGATCTCCAAAAAAAAAAAAAAAAAAAAAAAAGACTAGATTGCGTGTTTCAGTTTTGAAGCCGGGTGGCAGCAATCTTGGTGAGACCTCAAGCTGTTTAAGATGCTTTAAGATCTCAAAATGTAGCAGTTGAAAGCCAAAACATCTTGAAAACCCTCAAAAATGTTTGTTTACATGCAGAATACCTTAAATTCATACAACTTTACCAATAATTTCACTTGTATTTGAAATTGACAAAAAAAATAAATTCTGCCGAAAATTGTCGCTAAAAATATACATCTTGGGGGTTATTTTTTCTATTTTATCTTTTCATGCTATTTGAGTCTAACTCAACAGTCTCACCAAGATGGCTGCCTCCGAGCTTCAAAACTGAAATGCTAATGGACAATCAAGTTTTTGTTTTTTTTTTTTTTTTAAAGATCAGTGACTGAAGCAGGTGAAAGGTGTGGCTACTGCTTGGTTGAAGTAAAAACCTACACCCACACCGGCATTTTGCGCATAAGATTGGAGATCCCTGGTGTAGACGAACTGTTCAGTGTACGTTAATGTGAACATCTATATCTGTAAAGAGACTTTCTCCAATTGCACTTTCAGTGTGTGAGCACGTCCTCGGTTTGAGTCCCAGGTCCGGGCGATTCTGTGTGGAGTGTGTGTGTGTGTGTGTTCGCCCTGTGATTGTGTGGGTTTCCTTCAGGTACTCTGGTTTCTTCCCACAGTCCAAAGACACTAACCAACAACATTGAAACCACTGGACCTATAGACCCCACCATCACCCAGCATGACCCGCTGACTGGCTCACCCTGCTTTATCTTTTACCTTAAAGTTGGTATATGGACATATTTAGGCACCACTCTAATCAGGAAACCAGCATCATCAAATCCTGGTGTGTATTTTATCAAGTTATTTACAAAATGGGAAAAGAGGAGGGGGAAAGGGGGGGGGGGGGTGTTACCGGTGGGGTGTTTAATCAAAATACCTACTGACACCAAATACAGGCTGAACATTCATCAGATCCCAAACATTTAAGACAAATAAATATCAGTGCTCATGCAAACCAACTGACCTCTCACCTGTTCCATCCATTTAGGCAACTAAGCATACTTCCTTCTCATTGTTTGGGCTGGCTTCCGAGAACAAAAACACACACTCGCAAGACTCACATTTTACATGCTCACTCACTTCACACACACACACACACACACACACACACACACACACACACACACACACACACACACACACGCTCGCCCGATCTCACGTACAAGAAAAAAAAGATGCGTAAAAAATATCGAAAGCCTCAAGCAGAAGCACTAGGCTACATGTATTTACATAACAGTAAAAAGTAGTTCTTGCATTCGGTTTAACCTCACACTTGGATCACTAAAGGGGAAAAGGAAAGGGGGGGGTGTCATGCAACTGTCCGTTCTTAAAGGGGTGGGTGGGCGGGGTCAGAGTAAAGAGCAACAATTACATTTTACATTTACAAAACATGTTCTTGAATATTCATCCAACACTTTGTCAAGTTTGTGCCACCCGTCTGGCACTCAAAAAGGGTTGGCAAGGCAAACTGTATAAGAGAAATGGGGTGGGGCAAAAAAAAAACAAAAAAAAAAACAGGAAAGAATACTGAAAGAGTAAGAGCGAGAGTGGTGGCGGAAGCATCCGGAGTGTCAGTGTTGTGTGTTAGTTATCTGATGTCGGAGACGGAGCTCTGACTGATGTTGTAGTTGGGGGAGAGGTCTTCAGGTATCGTGGATACTAGAGGAGTGCCGTTGCTCGTCAGGCAGCTCTCTTTCAGAGCTTTGAAGTAGGTGGCCTGCACTGGCTTGTGACACTGCAACACTTCGATGGCATCGTCTATTTTAAACCATTCCCTTTTTCTCCCTGTCAACACAAGAGGGTGGCACACGGGAACTGAGTAAGGCAGCTTCAGTGCTAAAATAAAAAGGGTTAGTGTCCCAGATTCATAGCTCAGACCTTTATTACCATCATACACCATCACCATCCACTTTATCAGGAACACCTGGTTCATTCGGGAAGTTATCTATATTGGGCAACCATGTGGCGGCAGGAGCACAATGCGCACACCATTGCATCGCTTAACCTTCACATCAGAGTATAAAGTGTGATTTGTCGTGGCATTAAGTATTTCGGGAACTACTGCTCTCCTAGAAAACCATGCAACGTCAACGAACGCCAGCGAGATGAGCGATGAGCTCGGATTTTCTCAACCGACATGAAGTGGGCGGGTACAAACTCGTGACGCGATTTGAGCCGGACAGTCAATCAGGGCTTAAAAATACTCTTGATTGACAGATGTCACCAAACAACAAAGTTCCCAAAACATATTCCAGAGAAAAACAATGAACACGAGTTCTATGGATGAGAAGCTCATCACTGCCATGTCTAAATATCCTGCGCTTTAAGACCGCGCACAGAAATTCTACGAGGATAATTCCGGAAACAATGTTTCTGAAACGGCGGCACGGTGGTGTAGTGGTTAGCACGTCGTGGTTGGGTAAGCATGTAATGCTGGGAAAAGGCTCACAGCAGCAAGCATGCATACTTTGCTAGCTCAGCTAAACCGAGCTTTACTTTATTATTTCTAACACATTAAATAACTTTCCATTACTACAAGCTACGACGGAAATCAACACTTCTCTCACTCAAGTGGACACGGACATCATATCTTGAGGCTTATTCTTCATACTTTCTCAAGGTACACGACACCCATTCACTCATTTCCTAAACCACTTAATCCTAATTAGGATCGCGGGGAGGCTGGGGCCCCATCTCAGCCAACTCTGGGCAAGGGAGGGGTACAACCTGGACAGCTCGTCAGGCTATCGCAGGGCCAACACTCACGCCTAAGGGAGATTTGAAACAGCCAACTGTGCATGTTTTTTTACTTTAGGAGGAAACCGGACTACCCAGAGGAAACCTACACAAGCACGGGTAGAACATGCAAACTCCATACAGAAACGCCCAGGCTGCGAATCGAACCCAGGCCCTCTTGCTGTGAGGAGGACGTGCTGACCACTACACCACTGTGCTGCCACACTACAACCAATCTCATTTAATTCTGTCAGCAAAATCAACTCGAGGAGTAGGAAAAAGTTTTACTGTTGCCATTCCAGGAACTGTTTATGAGTCAAACCAGTGAAAATAAATCCTGTTCCAATGGAAGAAACATACAGTTACACTTTCTAGGTGTATGCAGAATAAGTACATGCATTTATTCCGACACACTCAAAAGTTTTAGCGCTTTGGCTCGCCTGCTGGAGCACAGAGTTGTACAAAAGGGTTCAATGGTCAAAACCTTCCATCATGCTAAATGACGTTATATCCTGATAACGATATACATCATCCCCCAATCATTTAAATTAAAGTCTAAAATGACCACACCATGATCAACACGTTTGATTATTTTCTCTATGAGTCTTCATTTCAAAGTCTGAAGCCTTGATTAGATGACTGGATGGTCAGCTGGGCATGATTAGGGTTGGAGCGAACATATTCAGGAAGGTAGCTCTCCAGGAGCAGGATTGAGCACCCCTGTTCTAGTCTGATCATTCATACGTGTGCTTTTTTTGGAAGGAAATTGACTGAAATCCCAGCATGAATGCGGCGGATCAAAATCCTGCGCCGTCATGTCCACGAATCAATATACAAACATTTCATTTTGAAACAAGAGTTTCTAGTCTCTCTGTGGTAGTCCCAAGTCAGAGTCAGTGCAGCATTTGCAAAAATATATAAATAAATAGTGAAGTTTAAAAAGTACAAGAACAAAAGTGCACACAAACAAAGAGGCAATTGTGGTGACGTTCCTGCGACACTCTGCTGTATCATATTGAAACCAACATGTAAAAATTCTCCTATGGTTTGATATTTGCATGAACATTTGTAAGTACAAAGCAGTTCTACACTTACCAATGTTTACAGAGTCTTCCCAATCTTCCAGTACTTCTTTTACAATAAGAACATACACGTACGTCCTGTGTTTCCTATCCTGGTTCTGAGTGGAAGGAAGAAAATCAGTCTTGTAAAATGTAGTGGTGTTAAGAACAGTTTATAGCTTGTTTCTTGTAGCTGTGTCGTGACCAAATGTAAGAAACGACAATTATTGGATGTGAGGTACTAATAAAAATTAAATAAAAAATTAAATAAAAATGTGCCAATTTACAACCATACCCAATTTTCATCTTGTTTCAAAAACTCTGTGTCACTGGATAGCGTTACTGGTTTTGTTAGATTAATAATCCGTCTATTCAGTTCATGTTCCATGTTTTCCGTTCACGTCTAGTCCTTTGCTTGGTGAAAGTTTATCTATTTACCGCAGTTGGATCTGCACCAGTCTGCACATTGGTATACAAGCCTCTATTTTTTAGGGTTGCAGTTTCGTTATAAATAAATTAGGGGTGGGACTTTAACGCAGTAATTATGATAAATTAGTTACAACAATTACCACACACAAAAAAAGTTAACGCATGTAATCACAGCTTGCATTCCAAACAATGTAGAATGTGCACGATTTCCTGGTACACCGATCACTAGTGCACACGTCAGAGCTCGGCTAACGGCTACGAAAACGGAGGAATCGGATGAAAGCATGGTGCTCAGACTGATGGAAGGCAAATTTCATTAAAAAAAAAAAAACACATGTGGCTTTACTGATGATCGTACTTGGGCACTTAAGAAAATGAGGAGTTGTCATTTTGTCACACTTCATTGCACATGTGTAGGTCACTATGCAAAACTGGACCAAATGCAGTTTGAGCAAAATACAACCTGTATCTACACAATTTGAGGAGTGGTTTGGAAAACCTATATAAAAGCTCAAACATGTCCACTATTGTAAGTCTGGTGCATGTCATAATGCCATGTCCATCATGTGAACAATGTCTCTGGGCAAAGGGTATAGTGGAGGCCGAGTTGAGCTACACAGTGAGGTAGCAAGGCGTATGGGCTCTATCCAACCCAACATCAGAAACGTGATTGACCATCACAGCGTGACTGTGTCAGTTGATGGTGAGAGAGTGGCGTCTCCCAGACAGGATCGCTACATTCGGTTGCAGCACCTGCGGAACCGGCGGAGTCTCGCCGTGCTGCATCACCGCAATTCACTGCCTGTATAATGCAAACAGAGGCCATACCTGATAGTGACCGTTGTGACTTATTTTGGCAGGTGTTATTTTGTTCTGTTTTTGAGGTGCATATTTTTTTTTCCTCTGTTTTTTTTTTTTAAAGCCAAGATGCTAAACAAATTATCCATATCACAAAAATCCAGTTTCAGGTACCAGAATTAAATGCAATGTCTTATTAAACGCAAAATACATTACATTTACTGCTCTAAAAAGTGTTCCATATTGATAATTTCAGGTCATATTCATGATCCCCAATCAAAACGATAATTTCTGAATAAAATGCTGATGCCATGTTCCCTTGCGAGCCTCTGCACTGCACAGTTTTGTGTTGGAGCTGAAGTAGTTCAGCGAGTGCACTGCTTGCTGACCAGAATCACAATCAGCACTGCAGGAACCAAGTATCATCGGTTTGCTATGTGATACTCACCTCAAATATTCCTACTTGTCTTCCTAAAGTGCCCTTGACACCAGCCTGTTTAGAAAGGGAGAAAGAGAAAACAAAAAAGAACCAATGCACCATATAACACTCGTACAGTCAGAACAACTAAAACGTTCAGTAAAATGATTACACAAGACTCACAATATAAACAAAATCTGAAATCAAAAACCACTGAGCCGATATGCACGTTGGTGTAGTGGTCAGCATGTCCACTTAACAGCAAATAGACCCTGGGTTCGGGGGCGTTTCGATGTGGAGCTCGCATGTTCCGGTTTTCTCTCACTGTCCATGGATTTGCACATTATGCTAATTAGCCGTTCCAAATTGCGGCAAGGTGCGAGTATGCATGGTTGTGAGTGAGTGCTGGGCCTGGTGAGCTGTTCAGGGGGACCCCACCTTCGCCACCTGCTGGGTGAAATGGGTTCCACCCTCCCTGTGACCCTAGTAGGTTTAATCCTTTACCTACCTTCCCCGAAAATCGCTTAGTGTTCCTGGAAGGATGTGAACACGAGGTGGCAACAGAGTCTAACTAACCGATTTAAAGTAATAACGCGATTATTTCACTTTAAAATTATGCTTTATGAAATATATTTTTTTGCATTTCCCGCAGGGATGGGGGGGGGGCTTTAATTTTTCCCACAAGGTAGGTAAGAGGGCAGTTTGGCAAATGAATAACAGTGATCCGATATATAGTAGTGATGTACCTCCAGCTCCGAAAATTCGTTTTTTGGATTATTTTTCTTCATTCCCTTAAACAAAGTTACAGTGATCTCTTAGAACATGGGTGTCAAATTGAAGGCCCAGGGGCCCAAATCTGGCCATCCAACCCATTTTATGTGGCCCACGATAGCTTTTAAAGTATGATTATCATACATTCTTTGCATCAACTATTACCATGAAATGTATTTCAGCATCCATCCAATAGGTGGAGCCAACCCATTTATTTCCACTAAGCAGCAAGCTAGGAAAGATCGCAAACCATTATGTCACGGTCAAGTATTGTCAGATAAGAAAACAAAATGGAGGGGGGCACGTAACCAAATACTGCTATGCAGATTTTATGGTCGCCATTTTTGAGTAGATGTTGAGTGGTTAATCAGTCCTCAGTGACCTAGAAATTTAAGGATGCGGCCATCAGTGAATATGACTTCGACACCACCGTCTTAGGACATGCAGTGGAACCTCGAGATACAAAAGCTTCAGTACACGAAAATTGTATTTTTTTTTTTACGAAACAATAGGTAAAGATTTTTTCGCTTCATATGAAAAATTATTCAGCATACGAAAGAAACGTGATGAGTAAAGACTGCATTGAATGACATTTCGTGTGCAAGTCAATTGATCATCTTGAGACTTTTCTACCTTTAAAGTGTGGGCGGACTTTTGGGTCAACGTGTAAATGAAGAGTGGTGCTAAAAATTATACTGCAAGCAACCAACCGGATAAAATTTCATTCGGCCGTATTACCCAATACAGGGATACAGGGACTTTTGAGATCTGATCTAAAATCCATGGTATTGCAGTCGGTGGTATAAGCAGATGTTCTCTACCTGATAACCTAAGCCGTACTGACACCTGTGCATCTTGTAGTACAAACAATCTGAGAACACAATCTTTATTATGGAAACATAATGCTTGAGACAATCTTGCCACACATACAAAAATTATTTTACAATACTTCGGTTTGCCTGTTCATGTCTCATTTTCTTTTTGTTCTTCAAATTGGCCTGCTTTTCACTCCATCTCCATTGTTTTTGTCAATGAAGATATTTGGCTAAAAAACAAATTTTCTTCCGTTGCCTTTATTATTACTACACACAGTACAGAATTTTTAAAAAAATAATAAAAAATTAAGCAGAACCCACTCACATATACACCCCACCTATCCACCCCCCTCGGTCCCAAGATGGAAAACCTTTTGAAATAAATACAGCTTCTGAGCAGTACATCAACAACGTGCATGACTATCAGCCTGGAGATCACTGGCTCGAATGCATGTTAATGCCACAGCTATCCGCGACAGAGTCCATACCAATTGGCAGAGTTCTCACAGGAGGGAGGGATGGACATACGTTCACCTCCCTGTCACTCACAGCGATCACCAGCCAATTACGGGTGTCCGTTAGCTCGTTCGTACGAGTGCACAAATAGAAAATTTCGTTCCGAGTGTGTTAGTTTCCCTCCAAAACACACATGTAGCAGTTCGTAAAGAGGCGGGTCGCAGCATTATGTGTTACCGAGGGGCAGGCACATGCTTACAACCCCTCCCTGGTGGTTGGGTAATAATGAAGGTAATACTTGCTGGGTGGGAATTGGATACGATTAAACTAGGGGAGAAAATGGGGGGACAAATTTCAACCCATCATTTCCAAACATCTGATTTATTTTGGCTTGAACTGTTCACCTACTTGAGAAAGTATCATGCCAAAAACAAAAGAAACCAGTTTAGACCTAAAAAAAATAAAAATGTTGATGCTAACAAACCAAGAGACGGATAAACAAGTAACCGGTGTTTCAAGTGTCAAGAACTGATATATATAGATAGCTGGCTAGATGTATATATAAACAAACGGACAGATAGATAGATGGACAGTCAACCAGCCAGTCAAACAGATTGCACAGCCAGATGGACAGACAAAGATCAACAAACAAAAGTGAGCCGATTGACAGACAGACAGACAAATAGACAGACAGACAGATCAACACACACAGAGACAGATAGACAAAACGATTGAGACAGCTACAGATGAACAGATGGACACACAGATCAACACATGCAGAGAGACAGAGAGACAGACAGAAGGATATATAAAAATTACACAGTGCAAACTGTGTGTTTAAACACAAGACTAATGAGTAGGAGCAAGAAGTAAATATAAATTTATGGTTTTATTTGTCTTCTTCTACAGTGCTACACATGCATCATTCAACCAATGCCCTGCTGAAACACCAATTTATTGTTTATTTCCAGCTCCAGTGGCAATAACATAACAGAACCTCCCACCAGCAGCAACACTATTAACATACAGTGGAACCTCGAGACACGAAAGCTTCAGTACACGAAAAATTTATTTTACGAAAATGATATGCAAAGGTTTTTTTCGCTTCATTTCACGAAAAATTATTCAGCATATGAAAGAAGCGGAAAACATTTCCCATCATGCTCAGTACCATGAGCCTGCTCTTCCTCTCCAGTCCAGGTGGTTGCGGTAATACACCGCCAAAAAAAAACGAAAAGCAGAAGAAGAATCTGATGTGTTTAAAGTGTAAATAAGTTTAATGTTTCCTGCCATTTATTTTCTGCCGTTTTTATTATTTTCTTTGCCCCCCTCCTCACTACGTTTGCTTTCGGACAATTCCTTACACTAAAGGTAAGGTTACACATTTTCCTTTTTTTTTTTTGCATTATGTTCTATTATTTACAGGTATTAATGGTTTGCATATTGAATGATTCAAATGTATTTGGCTCTTATTTCATTCTGGTTTTACCCTTATTATAAAAATTTTATGTGGTGTTTTTGTAGAGCTTGGCACGAATTAGGCGATTTACATGTAAAACGGTATTCATTAAAATAATTATACGAAAGCCACTCCAGAATGAATTAATTTCGTATCTCGAGGTACCACTGTATTAAAAGTATTCCAGCTGAAATTAACAGCAAGAAGGTATCAAGTGTTTGCGGCTTCACTTATGAGTGTTTTGGCCTTGTATAAGATTTATGAGTTGTAAATGGGGAGCTCATTTCTCTTTAAAAAGGGCACCACTGTTCTTTCCTATTACGAGGGCTTCGGCTCGATTCCAGAACCGAGCATTCCAGCAAATTAGTGCAATATGAAGATGTTACGTTTTCACTCTGTGGGTGCCCGAAGAGGCTTCGGCTGTTACTGGAGTTCAGAAAAACTGGAGTTCAGCCAAGGTGTAGAATAAAGAGCAGTAGTTAATCTGAGTGGAACGCCCTTTAGCACTTGTCCGTAAAATGATCACCCTGTACACATGAGTGGGGCAAGAGTATCACTACCTATCACAAGAAGCTATGATCAGGACGTTAGGGTCAGCCTCGAACAGCTGTACAAGTACACAACACCACCACGGGTCTGTGGCCCCGAACCTGACGAAAGCGACCGAAAACAAGGTCCGCATGATGACGAGCGCGGATTTCAACTAATTAATTACCTTTTTGGTTTGAAATCTGTTAAGAGGAAATTCTGCCCGTCGCACTCCTGATATTTTTAGTGTTGTAAAAGTGGATCATGCTGCAAACCCAGCAAGCCAATTTCACTATTCAGAGCTTGATTAAAAACACAAAAAAAATGTAATAAATAAATAAATCAGTAAATAAATGCTCTGACCTCTTCACACACTTCTCGAACAGCAGCTACGTTGGGCTCCTCCTCCGGTTCCATTCCCCCTCCAGGTACAATCCATTTATCAGGATGTCGACTGCTACTCACCAACAGCACCTGAATAAACACAGCAGCCATCTGAGCTCATTACGGTTTTCAGGACTCACGACGCGACCAGATCCGAAATGGAGAACTATCGTTTAGCCAAATACTGTCACTCTTCTGTGACTCAGGGTCCAAATTAGTGTCATGACCGTCCAGGACTCAATGTGACCCTCTGCCTCACAGCTATGAGGTAAGAGCGGATTATCAGAGCGGAATATCAGCATCACATCACATTATACAACAAGACAATCAGAGATTGCAAGACCCTCGCCCCTTTTGACATATCAATAAACGGGAGATTCTTTTCATTTAATTATTAAGTGTAAACTGAAACTCATGTTCTTGATTCACCATGAAGGCACACAATGGCTGTGAATCACATGT
>JAQNCB010000006.1:31680243-31691034 GCA_030068295.1 Euristhmus nudiceps | reverse complement strand
GGTGGGCATGATTAGGGTTGGAGCGAACATATTCAGGAAGGTAGCTCTCCAGGAGCAGGATTGAGCACCCCTGATTTTGAGGGATGGTTTTGACTTTCTAACGGCAAACGGCATCATTTAGATCTTGTTTATTTAACTTGAAAATTTAGACCAGGTGTACCAATTTGTGTTTTTTTTCAGCCACACATATATACTACAGTGAGAAAAAGGTATACATACCTGTCTACTATTCCGATGCATGGCTAATTGCTTTAATAAAAGAACATGAAATCGGGGTAGTGGTGGCCTGGTGGTAAAGTGTTGGATTACTGATTCCAAGGTTGGGGGTTCAAGCCCTACTGTCAACGGTTGTCACTGCCATCCCCCCAGCTCAGCTAACTGGGTCACCAAAGGCCGGCCATGTCTCTCACTGTCTGTGGTGAGAGGGATGTAAAGGAACCATTGCTGACTTTCGTCAAGAGTAGTTACTGCCCTGTGAGGGGCTAACGAGCTGTCCAGAGTGTACTCTACCCTCGCCCAGAGTTGGCTGAGATGGAACCAGCCTCCCCATGACCCTAATTAGTCTTAAACGGTTCAGAAAATGAATGGATGAACATTAAATTGTTGAGCTCTCTTCCTCAACAAGCTAATAGGCAGTAACCAGTTCTGTAGGGGTCAAAAATTAAGTGAGTACATGATGGCAGCGAAGCATCCAAGGGGCGTGGAGCGTGGCCCACGAGGGGGGGATGGGTATCCCCCTCCCACAAGGGGGGGTCTGGGAGGGGCTTTGAAACTATTTAGCACTTCATCTCCGCGTCTCAGAGGGGCTTTGAAACTATTTAGCACTTCATCTCCACTTTTTATTTACACATTCGTGGAAATTTACGTTGATCAACTCTAAAGTAGACCAAATTAAGTCAGTACACGCAACTCAACCACAAAAAAAGAGGGTACATGGCGTGTACTGGCGTGTACCCACCACTACAGCCCTGGCTGTAACTAACGATAAAACTTCTAAAATAAACATGCTGCCCTTAGCGGCACTTTCCTACACAGACTAATTCCCCAGGTCTTACATTCCAAACATTATCATGCAATAACACGCTCTCCTTACTTCCAGTTGTCATCCTGACCAAAGACACTCGTGTCCTTTTACATTTAAAGTAAAAGTAAATGCATTACGGCGATCAGCAATTCTGCTTTATCTGTATTGCTTAGCTTCCTCCATCCCCCTGATTCTTTTGTGTGCGTCTCTGTGTTTGATCTTGTCGAGGTCAATGTGGACTGAAGAGAATTGCCATAGAAAGTGACAGGGAGAAGGCCTTTTTCTTTTCTATCGTTTTGCCATTGTTTTTTTTTTTTTGCACTATTGAGAGTCAGTGAACCATCCTCACAGAAACAGAAAGATGAGCCCGTAGAGAGGGCAATCTCTCACTATGCCAGACACAATGTTCTCTCTCATTCAGAGGCAAAGAACATTATCACGTGTACTTTTTGAAAATGTGACTCGGTGTCATGCATTTTACGAAAGTCATAGTGTGTTAACGTGTGGGCTCTCCACCCAATTTATGGTGTCATTCTGTCCTGCCCTGTGCTCCTTTAACTTTGCCTTTCCCTGTCTCGCCATATCTCCCTTCCTGTCTCTCACTCACTCTCTCTCTCTGTTTCATTTTGCCCCCCCCCTCCCTGTAATCATCTGTTCATCATCATGATTAGAGGGCTTTTCAGCTACCTCGAAATGTCCTGATGCATTTTCTGGCCGCATATCAAAGAGCTAGTAAATAATACTTTGATAACTAGAGACTGCACCTTGGCAACATTTAATGTGGCCTCCCATCTACACACTTACACTGCCGTATAACCAGTCAGAGTCAGGCTGGAAATACAATGGGACAGAGAACATACACTATCGAAATTTGTTAAGGGGCTTTGGGATGGTGGGTAAACAGAGATGGGTTCATTTCCTGCATTATCCTGTTACTGATTTCTGTTCAAGCAGAGACCGGTGAATGCCAAGGAACATTAGCAAGGCTATTGGCTGCCAGTCTGTCCTGCAATACACCATCCATCCATCCACCCATCAATCCATCAATTTATTACATTAATCCATTACAGTATTATTTATCCATCAGGGTGGTGAGTGATCCAATCCCTGCTGACTTCAGGCTAGAATGCCATACGCTAATTAGATGGGATTTATAAATATTTACACTCTTATTTCCGAATGAATGCAATTGGTAATTATTTAAAGAACAACACAGCAAAGATTTTCCCTGTTCGTAATTGCATTAAATGTTGTGTAAGAATCTTGAAATGTGCCGGAACTGTGATCACCTTGAACAGTTACCAAACAGGTGTTCCATAAAATCAAGTCATATATTACCAGGTAGCTGATGAACAATAATATATATATGTCGTAGTAGAAAACAACTACAACAAATATTTCGCTCTAATCTACATATTCAAGCACTGTTTTATTAATATATATTTTTAAACTTTTTACTTTGTATATATATATATATATATATATACACACACATATGTATATATGTATATATATTGATGTTATATATATATATTATACATTTAGATGTTAAAAAAATAAAAGGGGGAGTGAGGGACTGAGGGAGGAAACCAGAGTACCTGGAAGAAACCCATGCAAGCATTCATTTTCCAAATCCTAATTAGGGTCACGGGGAGGCTGGTGCCCATCTCAGCCGGCTCTGAACGAGGACACCCTGGACAGCTCGCCAGGCCATCGCAGGGCCGACACTCACACACACACACACACACACACTCACATCTAAGGGAGATTTGGAACAGACAATCAGCCGACTGTGCATGTTTTTGGACTGTGGGAGGAAACCGGATTACCCGGAGGAAACCCACGCAAGCACGGGGAGAACATGCAAACTCCACACAGAAACGCCCAGGCCCAGGCCTTCTTGCTCTGAGGCAGACGTGCTAACCACTACACCACCGTGCCACCCATTAAAATACACTTTATTTACTTATAAAGTGTATTATTCATAAATATGTATTATAAAAATTATTTACTTACTTACCAGTAATTTTTTATTTTGTTTGAATTTCCGAACCGCTTTATCCTTTGTTTGGGTCATAGGGAAACTGAAGCCTATCTCAGCCAACACTGGGTGAAGGCATGGTACAGCAGCTTCCCACAGTGTTACAGTGCAACTCACAACTTCACACTCATATTTCTCATCACACCTGAGGGAATCTAGAACTAGAACCTAATATACACAACATTTGAGCAGCTGGAGGAAACCAAGGTCAGCTAATGGAAAGCATGCAAACTCCACACGGAAAACCCCACGAGCTTCCTTCTGTGAGGTGGACATGCTAAACACTACGCCAGTGTATGTCGCTGAATTTTAATCGTGGCATAAAATAATGTTTTGGAATGGCTTGTTGGGCATTGAATACACAAACATTTACTGAATTTAAAGCAAAACTGCATGTTTTTATTTATTTATTTTTTATTTTTTTCTGAATGTCCTGTGGATGTGCACTGTTTCTAATTTCTGGCATGGAGCCCGACATCTGCCCTTATCACATTATACATATTGTATATTACTTCACTGCATTCAATGTGCAAGTCCTAGAAGCCCCTAGATTCTATTGTACAAGTTCTTGTTCTAGAGAAAAACTAATAACCTGGGATTGTTGATACAGGTTCAAAACCTGAGATGGTCTCCTGTGGTGTAAGCATGCAACAATAAATAATATAAAAGAAAAGAAACGATTCAATTAAAAAAATTCCCAGATTCCTCAAAAATCTTTTGTAATAAAAAACATATAAATCAAATGCTGTGTACCCAACAAGACCCCTTTTCTGGCAAGAGAATTCAAAAATTATTTATGTTAGCATGTAACATATTTTTTTTAACCAGCCTGTTCTATGGTTGACCTGACCATCCAGTCATCTAATCAAGGCTTCAGACTTTGAAATGGAGACTTCATTCATGACTGGATGGTCAGGTGGGCATGATTAGGGTTGGAGCGAACATATTCAGGAAGGGAGCTCTCCGGGAGCAGGATTGAGCACCCCTGCTTTAGCCTCTCAGTTGTACATCTACACTATGTATAGACAGTCCTGTGGTTGCTTCTCCTCTGTCAGCTCTGCCTCTAAACTGGTAAAGGTAGAGGTTACTTGCCTCAAATAGCAAGGCTTTATTCACAAATCCGTGATCCAACATCACATTGCCCCGCAGTTTGGGGTTGTCCAGGATCACTGAGTGGGATGAATTCAGCATGATACGAGACCATATATACGAGTACACTGCTGAAATAAACATTAACATACTACAGGAAGGTACAAGTCACCTGTATGTTATTATGGAACAGATATTATGTTGTTCCTTGAATTTCTTTTTTGGGGCAACACTGTGGCGCAGTGGTTACCATGTCCACCTCGCAGCAAGAAGGTTTGGGTTTGATTCCCGGGCTTGGGTGTTTTTATGTGGGGTCTGCATGTTCCCCCGTGTGCTTGCATGGGATTCCTGGGGGTACTGATTCTGTTGAGTTGTCTTTGTTTTCTAGTATGTTTTTTGATAGAGACCTTGTCATGTTCTTGTCCCTTTTTGTTGTTATCTTGCCATGTGGTTTTGTTTGTCCCTTTTGGCTTTCCATAGGTATTATTATGCTCGTCTGTGTCTGGTTACCTGCCTTAGTAAGCCCCCCCCATTTTTCTCCTTAATTTTTAGTTGTATCCAAACCACACCCCTCAAGTATTGCCTTTGCCTTCCCTGTCACACGACCACCACCATCCAGGTGGGGTGAAAGCATACACATTCCTCTTCCGTGACATGCAAAGCTAGGCTCCCGCCTCTTTTCTCACTGCAGCGCCATGCGGTTATTCACCCCCTCGTATAAGTGAGCTCACAAATGCCCATGATTGACTGGCGATCGCTGTGAGTGACGTCAACATATGCCATCCCTCTCTCTGGTGAGAGCTCGGCCAATTAGCTCCTGTGGACTCCCGGCACGGACGGCTGTGCCCTAACCGGATTCGATTCTGCGATCTCCGGGTTAATAGTCATGCACCTTGTTGATGCGCCACTTGGGAGCCCCAGTAAGTCTCTTTTTCCCTGCAGTCGGTTCGAGATCATTCCAGGGTATATTTCCAGGGTATTTCGCTTGATGTTTCCTGCATTAATAAGTCTGTTCTCCCTGTGCTTGTGTGGGTTTCCTTAAGGCACTGTAGTTTCCTCCTGCAGTCCAAAGACATGCACATTAGGCCAACTCCAGTTCCAATTTTGCCCCAAGGTGTGAGTAATGTGGTAATAGGTGTAATTGTGAATAGGTGTGTGTGTGTGTGGGTGTGTGTGTGTGTGTGTGTGTGTGTGTGTGTGTGTGTGTGTGTGTGTGTCTTGGTCCTGTGGCGTTCTGGTGAGCTGTTTATGATCTTCACCCAGTGCTGGCTGGGATGGGCACTAGCCTTCCTGTGGCCCTAGAAGGATTAAATAAAATAGGCAAATAAAATGAGTAATTACTTCATTACAGCATATTTTTAATAATCTTGGCTGCTGTACTCTGCTACATGCTTCCTTCCTGTATGCAGACGTAATCTAACTGCACTCATGCCATTTTGGATAAATACAGGAAGTCTCCGAATAATTATTCTGATTAATTATTGTTCTTATCACACTGACACTTTGTTGCCGAGGTAAAAATTATAGTTGTAGCTTAAGGTTAGTTACATCCTTCACGTTAATAAACATTATCAGTCAGATCGCACAGTTTCTGTGTCGTAAAAAAAAATCTAATACCAGATAATGTTTATTAACTTGAAGAATGTAACCAGACTTAAGCTACAAGGCTAGCTGCGTTCTTCAAGTTAGTATAGTAATGCACATGAGGCTAATTAGCAGTTTCAAATTGCCCCCGGGTGTGAGCGTGAATGGTTATATGTATTTTATGCCTGCAGTGATCTGGTGAGATATTCAGAGTGAACCCCCACCTTTTCCCACTGTTGGTTGATATAGGCTCCAGCCTCCACGTAACACAAATAGGACTAATCAAGTCGGGAAATGAGCGAGTGTACGAGTCTTTTGATGTGTTGTTTAGCCAGTGGCCTGACTCGTCCAATCCTTGGCTAATATTGTCCGTCTGTGCACATTTGATCATTCATTCATTTTCTAAACCGTTTAATCCTAATTAGGGTCGCGGGGAGGCTGGCGCCCATATCAACCGTCTCTGGGCGAGGGCGGGGTACACCCTGGACAGATCGCCAGGCCCTCGCAGGGCTGACACACACACACACACACACACACTCACACACACACACACACACACACACACACACAACCAATCAGACCTAAGGGAGATTTGGAACAGCCAATTAGCCTCCTGGGCTGCATAGCCATCAGCGTGTTTCTGCCCTGTGATGGCCTGGCGAGCTGTCCAGGGTGTACTCTGCCCTCGACCAGAGTTGGCTGAGATGGACACCGGCCTCCCTATGACCCTAAGTAGGAATAAGCGGTTTGGAAAATGAATGAATGAATGAATGAATCAGCTTACTGTGCATGTTTTTGGACTGTGGGAGGAAACCGGAGTACCCGGAGGAAACCCATGCAAGCACGGGGAGAACATGCAAACGCCACACAGAAACGGCCAGGCTGGGAATCGAACCCAGGCCTTCTTGCTGTGAGGTGGACATTCTAACCACTACCCATAACACCGTGCCGCGCGTACAGTATTAATGTATACTACGTATGATGTTCGAGTGCATTTGAGGCCATTAATTAGAACCTCGGGCAGTTGGGGCAGCCTCTTTCTCTCTCAGTACTTCAGTACTTTTGGCAATTGTTTGCTGGATCTTGTTGTATTGAATCTCAGAAACACGCACCACCCCCCACCCCCCCCCGCCGTGTTTCTTCCACAGGCGCTGCTCTGTTTATTTCTGTTCTGTTCCGTTTCATATCCATCAAAGGAAAGGAGCAACCAAATATACCTTCTGAAATCTGTGGAAACAGGCTTTTCACACTTCATTGTCAAGCCTGCAAAAACATGAGGTAGCAAGCAATTCGCTAAACTGAATAACTATCTGGGAAAATAATCTTTGTGAACTTGGCCCTTTTTTTAGTCTTCGTCCTGGCTAAAACTTCCTTAGTCGCATTCATGTTCTTCTGCAAGTGTCTCCCAGATACTAGCTATTGCTAAGTCCAGTATTCATACTAACATCCATTCATTCATTCATTTGTCAATCCCGCTTCATGCTCCTATGGCCGTGAGGAGGCCGGAGCCTATCTCAACTGACCCTGGGTGAAGGTGGTGTTCACCCTAAACAGCCAGCCAGTCCATTGCAGGGCAACACATACACACAACCAACACAATGCGCCATATGGAGCAGCCAATTAGTCCAACGTGCATGTCTTTGGGTTGTAGAAGGAAACCCGAGTACCTGAAGGAAACCAATGCAAGCACAGAGAGGACATGCAGACTCCACACAGAGACACCCGAGCCTGGGACCTTCTTGCTGTGAGGCTGATGTGCTAATCAGTACGCCACCGTGCCGGCCCTTATATGTAAAAAGGAATTAAAGATGAGAAGTTGCGAGAGAAGATATATAGCCAAGTTTTGAGGGAGCTTATAATAATAAACCAGGAGTTAAACTCTAGTCCTTGTTGTGAGGTGGACATGACAAAACCACAACATCCCCCCCCACCCCCCCGCTTCCGCCATATTAACATTTAAGGCGCCAACGGTGTATTACTCAGCTTACTATTTATTGACGTAACGCTGTTTAATACAGAAATTCTATTCATAATCACCTGTATGATGCATTATTTACTTTAACAATATGTAACAGATTTCACAACTACTTGGTGTTTGGAAATTCAGGACCAAGATACAGGGATCCCTCACTTTTTGCGGCTAATGCGGGGTCCTACGCGACCCTACGCGAACACTGAATTTCCGCAATGTAAGATCGACCCCCCTGACTGACGTTTACGTACATGTACATGTGTGTATATAATATCAATAAATACACATTCAACACTATAAATGCTTATAATAACAACGAAACATTCAAAAAGAATGCATAAGATGTAAATAAAATATAAATAATATAAAATACATACGTGTAATTGTACATCGATGTAAAGTCTAAGAAATGTGTTTGGGAGCCGAGTCCCAAACCGGAGTCGGGGGTGAAAGGCCGCAAGTTCACTACCGACTACAGTTTGGGACTCGGCTCTGAAATCTCGCAAGCTGATTGGTCGAGACGAATTTCTCAGCATTCGTGTAACCCAACAAGAAGAGGCTGGGATCCGAATCCGAGTCAGTAGCGACCCCTGGAGGCATTTTGCTGAACGTTTTCTCTATTTTTCCGATGAATATTACAAAAAAATCCATGATGCACTTTAGCTGCAAAACCTGAAGCGCGATATAGCGAGGGATGACTGTATTATCCTCTCATCTCAGTGTACTGGTTGAATAAAAGTTTGGTTACCATGGCAGTTGCAGTTCTTTTATTAATGGGCAGTACACAGGTTTAAATGAGACATCAGCAGAGATGAGGACATCCTTGCCAAGGATGGAATACTAATTAGGATCTGAAACATCCAGAAAGGAAAAATCCAGGTGCCAGATTAGAATGAAGGCTTTCCATAGTCCAGATGACAGATAGCAAACACAAAGGGGCGAAAGGACAAAGAGCCTGACACTTGCTGCCTTGTTGAATCTACACTGCTGCAGCACTGAATTGAAGTCACTTACTCCCATAAGGTCCCATAAGGATTGCACCGGTGCCTGTCTTAGCCTACAATGGGTGAAGGCGTGGTATGCCCTGAACAGCTCGCAGGCAATCACAGGGCAACACAAACAACCGTTCACTCACCTCCACGCCTAGGTGTAATTTGGAATCGCCAATTAGTTAAATGAGAAAGTCTTGCACTGTGGGAGGCACTGTATGTTTTTATTGCAAGATAAAATTCAATTAATTGAAAAAAAAATAAAATTGTTGGTTGGATGATAATTCACCACCCCTGGTACTTGGTACGACTGCATTTTGATTGCAGATTGCAGCTGGGGCATGTTTCCATAACTTATGCACATCTGGAACGTGATATTTTTGCATATTCTTGGACAAATTGCTTGAACCCTGTTGGATTGGAGGGGGGACAGTTGAACAACACTATTTCAGTCTCATCGTTTCAAGAGATGGGCGCCAGCCTCCCTGCCACCCTAATTAGGAATGAGTGGCTTAGAATTCATTCATTTATTTATTTATTTATTGTAATACCCTTGGGACGGCATGGTGGCGTAGTGGTTAGCATGTTCGCCTCACAGCAAGAAGGCTTGGGCTCGATTCCTAGACTGGGTGTTTCTGTGTGGAGTTTGCATGTTCTCCCTGTGCTTGCGTCGGTTTCCTCCGGGTACTCCAGTTTCCTCCTACAGTCCAAAAACATGCACAGGAGGCTAATTCGCTGTTCCAAATCTCCCTTAGGTAAGAGTGTGTGTGTGTGTGTGAACGGTTGTGTGAGTGTCAGCCCTACCATGGCCTGTCGAGCTGGCCAGGGTGTACCCTGCTCTCGCCCAGAGTCGGCCCAGAGACCCTAATTAGGATGAAGCAGTTTAGAAAATGAATGAATGAATGAATAATACCCATCATGCTCTTCATGCAGAATATATAGCTTCAGTAACACTAAATAATTTTTTTTTTGTAAGGAATTTTGTCTTCAGTCCCAGGACCTGGCAGTTAAAAAGAAGTGAAAGATAAAGAAGGAGAGGAATCAGATAAAGAAGGTGAAGAAAATAATTGAGATATTTCGATATGAACGTCAGCATGTGCATGATTTAATTAGGAAACGTGTGCTCCTTAGCACTGTTCATGATTTAATACTGAAATGAAGTGGAAGTGCAATGACTGAAATAAAAGAAAGGAAGAAAAGCAGCAATGTCGCTGAGCGGTAACTGGGAAACCCCTCCTCGTGGAAGAGCAACATGGAGGAAGACTGAGACAGGATGTACTTATTTGGTCATGATGATCTCGCCAGTTAAACCAGAGCCACAGATTTCCTGACTTTTAAAATGCTTATCTATTCATTCATTTTCTAAACCGCTTAATCCTAATTAGGGTCGCAGGGAGGCTGGCGCCCACCTCAGCCGACTCTGGGCGAGGGCGGGGTACACCCTGGACAGCTCGCCAGGCCATCACATGGTCAACACTCACACAACCATTCACACACACATACCTAAGGGAGATTTGGAACAGCCAATCAGCCTACTGTGCATGTTTTTGGATTGTGGGAGGAAACCGGAGTACCACGAGGAAACCCATGCAAGCACGGTGAAAACATGCAAACTCCACATGGAAACACCCAGTCTGGAAATCGAACCCAGGCCTTCTTGCTGTGAGGCAGAATTATAAACCACTACACCACTGTGCCTCCTTATAGAAGAAAATGTTTGCTTTAATTTGCTCACCTACCAATTTGTTTTGAGACAGCGAGGACATGGTTGTTCAGTTTGGTTCATTTCATCTGCTTAGCTTTTGAAAGTGGTTTAGTATTACAGTCATCCCTCGGTATATCGCGCTTCAGGTTCTGCGGCTTCAGTGCATCGCGGATTTTTTTTAAATATTCATCGAAAAATACAAAAATAAGGAAAAATAGGGAAAAAAGTTCAGGAAGATGCTGCGAGGGGTCGCTACTGACTCGGATTCAGAGCCCAGCCTCTTCTTCTTGGGTTATACGAATGCTGAGAAATTTGTCTCGAACAATCATCTTGCAAGATTTCAGAGCCGCGTCCCAAACCGGAGGCGGTAGGGAGCTTGCGGCCTTT
>JAQNCB010000006.1:30526397-30542529 GCA_030068295.1 Euristhmus nudiceps | reverse complement strand
TCAAAAAGTTCTCAGACAAATGCCATAATTTCTTTATGGCATTTGTCTGAGAACTTTTTGACTAACCCTCGTAATTGTACATAGATGTAAATAAAGTGTAAGAAATGTGTTTTTAAAAGTTTTAACGTCATTTTACTTCGGCTCTACTCACTTTGCTGCTTGACTTCCGCTATTAAATAGGGAAAAAGTTAAGGGAAAGGCAGCAAGATCACTACCGACTCCGGTTTGGGACTCGGGGGTTGACTCGGCTCTGAAATCTTGCGAGCTGATTGATCGAGACGAATTTCACAGCATTCGTGGAGGAAGAGGAAGCGGAAGTCAAGCTCAAAATGAGTAGAGCTGAAGTAAAATTACGTTAAAGGTTCTAAAAAACACATTTCTTCCACTTTATTTACAATAAATTCAAAACTATTCATTGAAAAATAAAAAATATATAACTGTGGGACTGTGGGAGGAAACTGGAGTACCCAGAAGAAACCCCACGTAGAGAACATGCAAACTCCACACAGAAACGCCCAGGCTGGGAATCGAACCCAGGACCTTCTTGCTGTGCATGTGCCAACCGCTACACCACCGTGCCACCCCATGTTAATACTTATATATATGTTAAACATAACTAAATTTTAATAGATTTTAAACAAATAATTATAACAGTTTGACTTGGATTTCTTCCTACTGTTGAAAACAAAAACCTTCAGAATCCGCACAGATTTATTACCAAGAGTCAATATAATGTGCAATGGAAATGCTATTCATTCATTTTCTAAGCCACTTAACACTAATTAGGGTCACGGGAAGGCTGGCGCCCATCTCAGCCGACTCTGGGTGAAGTCATGGTAAATCCTGGACAGCTCTGCAAACCATTGCAGGGTCAATGCATACACATACAAACATTTAGACTCACACTCACAACAGGGGTCAACTTGGAACAGCCAGTTCGCCTGACTCTGCATGGTTTTATCTATGGGAGGAAACCAGAATACCTGGAGGAAACCCACACACGCACGGGGAGAACATGCAAACTCCACACAGAAAAGCGCCGAGCCTGGGAATCAAACCTGGGACCTTCTTGCTGTGAGGCGGACGAGCTGACTACCGATGCCACCGTACCGCCCATTTTATTTATTTAATAAATAGTTCTCTTTTGTCACGCCACTTTGCGATTCATGAAGACAAATCCAACACAAAATCCAAAATCAGAAAGAGATTAATCGAAAAATTCAAACCAGACAGCAGAGAGAATCCAAAGGTCAAGTCGGACGCACACGCACAAATCATACACAATACCGGAATATCAGAGGCAGAGAGGAAGGTTAAGGTCACAAGGCAAAACGGAATCTCGCACGTGAACTGCAGGTAATAAACAAACAGCTCGGGAATGACTGGCTGACACACACAGAACGCACACAACATGTGTTTTCACCCAGTATCTGAAAACAAAGTCCATTAGTAGTGACTCAAGTGTGAGCATAGAATCTTCTTGTAGTCAGGTGACCTGGAATGCTGCCAGGAATGCTGGGAAGGGTACTGAGTCCAGAGTGTGTGCAGACGACAAGCTATTTTGACTTACTAAATATTTTTAAATAAAGTTTAAAGAGGTAATACACATTTGGGTGTTTTTGTGTGGGGGGGATGATAACCGAAATGATTCTAAAAACTACCTTTTCACAAAATCATCATTTTATGGTTTGAAAATCTTCTGATGGTAGCAAGGCGGCATACTGGGTAGCACTTCCACCTCACAGTCAGAAGGTCTTCGGTTTGAGCCCTGTGTCCATATGGTCTTTCTATGCTTGCATGGGTTTCCTCTGGTTGCTCTGGTTTCCTCCCACAGTTCAAAGTCAATGTAAATGAAAGTGTACGGCTGTGTGTTTGTGTTTACTTGTGATGGTCTGGTGAGCTGTTCAGGATGTATCCTGCCTGCAGTTCAAGTTGGCTGGGCGTCAGTGGGTGCCAGGGGGCATTTAATGTACTTACTCATTTTCTGAATCGTACTATTAGGGTTGCTGGGAGGCTGAAACCCGTATCAGCCAACTCTGGGCGAAGGCGGGGTATACCCTGAACATCTTGCCAGACCGTCACAGGACCAACATACATACAACCGCCTAGGGCCAATTACCCTAATGTGCATGTTTTTGGACTGTGGGAGGAAACTGGTGTACGTGGAGGAACTCCACACAAGCACTGAGAGAACATGCAAACTCCACACAGAAAAGCGTGAGCCCGAGACTCAAACCCAGGACCTTCTTGCTGTGAGGTGGACGTGCTAACCACTACGTCATCATGCCGCCCAATTCAATGCACAGTACTACGAAATCCTGTACCATATTTTCCTCACCATAAGGTGTACTTTCAACCCTTAAATTTCTCAAAAATCCACAGTGCGCCTTTTGACACCGTTAGCCTTATGTGTGCACCGAGTTCCAAAATGTATAAAAATGTTTTTGTGCGGTTTTAGTAAGACTGTCGGACCATTTCCTGCCAACATAGGGACGTACTACGTACACAGCTATAGTGGCAGGGATAAACCAATTGGAGAACATTACTTAAAGCCACGCCTCCAGTGGGTAGGTATACTGAAGCAAATGAACCCGGGAGGATTAGCCTGCTACTGTGTAAAACCAAGTGAAGCGAATGAACCCGGGAGGATTAGCCCGCTACTGTGTAAAACCAAGTGAAGCAAATGAACCCGGGAGGATTATCCTGCTACTGTGTAAAACCAAGTGAAGCAAATGAACCCGGGAGGATTAGCCCGCTACTGTGTAAAACCAAGTGAAGCAAATGAACCGAGGAGGATTAGCCCGCTACTGTGTAAAATCAACTGAAGCAAATGAATCCGGGAAGATTAGCCCGCTACTGTGTAAAACCAAGTGAAGCAAATGAACCCGGGATGATTAGCCCTACTGTGTTCTGTTACCTTGTTTTAGTATGCACCTAATGACACACTGCCTGCGCCATATGTATGGTTTAAGTACAGAAATAGAGCGCATAACAGACAGCGGCTTATAATCAGGTGCGCCTTAAGGTGCGGAAAATACGGTACCCAGATCCACTCATCGCCCAAACTGCACGTCGAGTGGGGCGCTCATGGTATGCACCGGCAAGTATCTAACTGATGTGATCCAAGGAAGGACCACATTTGGTAGATACTTTTTGCCAGATTATTATACAAAGATACTATTAGTATACTACTAGTAAATAATACTAAATATATATATATATATATAAAAAAAAAAAAAAAAAAAAAAAAAAAAAAGTGCACAGAGTATACCTTTGTTCACAAAATAGAAAACAGCTCGCTGCTTGGTAAGTATATCGTCTTTTATATTCAGTTAAAAATAATGGAAAATAATTAGTCCAATCACGAAAATAAGGACTGTGACTGTATATTTAACCCTCTATTATTTTATGTAATACACACAAAGTGGTGCCTCCCACCGATGTCAATACTTTGTCGAACTACTTTACACTAAATTACTCTAAAAGTATATCTACATCAGCTTTACACGTCGAGAGGCTGAAAACCTTGCCCATTCCTCCTTGCAAAATAGCTCAAGGTCGGTCTGACTGAATGAAGAGCATTTCTGAACAGCAAGTTTCAAGTCTTGCCAGAGATTCTCAATTGGATTTAGGACAAGACTTTGACTGGGCCATACTAACACATGCTTTGATCTTTTGCTGGAAGGTGAACCTTTGACCAAGTATATTCTGCAGACTTTAACAGAATTTCTTCCAAGATTACCCTGTATTTGGCTTCGCCAACTCTGACCATACTCAAGAAAAGCATCCCCACAACATGACGCTGCCACCACCATGTTTCACAATAGTAATGGTGTGTTCAGGGTAATATGTCCCTCCACAAACACACACAGCTTGTGGTAAACTGCAAATGGGACTTCTTAAGGCTTTCTTTTGACAATGGCTGTCTTCTTACCATTCTTCAATAAAAGGCAGATTAGTGGAGTTCACAATTATTAGTTGTACTGTGGACAGTTTCTCCCACTGAGCTGTAGCTCTCTGCACCTCCTCCAGAGTCACCACTTGCCTGCTTCTATGATTACTGCCCTCCTTGCCCAGCCTGTCAGTTTAGGTGGACGGCCATGTCTTGGTAGGTTTGCTACTCTATTTTCAGATAATGGATTGAACAGCGCTCCCTAAAAAATAAATATCCCATAAATCTCGGGATTCCCCCTCCCCAGACTTAACCCTGCTTTAAAATTCTCTGCAATTTTATCCCTGACCTGGTGAGTTCCCTTGGTCTCATGATGATGTATGTTCACTAATGTTCTCCAACAATCCTTTGAGGCCTTCACAATATCACTGTATTCATACTGTGATTAGATCACACACAGGTGATCTCTATTTACTAATTCGGTGACTCCTGAAGGCAATTTGGTGACAATGGATTTTATTTAGGGCCATCAGAAAAAAGAGAATACAAATTTTTTTCAGATTCTTGTTTGTAAATAAATTGAAAACCATGTATCAATTTCCTTGCACTTCACAATTACGTGCCAATTTGTCTTGGTCTATCACATAAAACCCAGATAAAATACATTTATTTTTGTGGTTGTAACATGACAAATTGTTGAAAAGTTACTGTCGCCGGGAATATGCCCTAGTGTTATGCAAGTTTACATATTTAGTCCAACTGTTTAGGTTTTCAGCAGTGAGAAAACACTGAGGTTTGGGCTAAATCAGTGAGATATTAACTGATTATAATTTTTCCCACCAGTGACCAAAGGTGGGAGGAAAGAAAAATCATACACACACCTTTGAAATTTTTCGAAAATACAATTGTACCCCTAATCATTTACATCGTTACATTCCTAAAATATAGTCAGAGGTTTGGCACAAAACCCTCACTCACTTCTGCTTTCCCTAAAAACTGGATCACAGAATTGCTGGTTGGAACGAACTCTTCTCTGCCTGGCCCATTCTTCAGCCCGCCTCTCCATCTCCTCCTGCTCCTTGTCGACTTGCTGCTGCCAGGCTTCAGGTGTCAGGTTGGAACTCCTTTGCCACCCACTCTGAGAGAGTGAGTCATTCAGGGTGTTGTCACAACCACCATCCGTCAATATTGGGGGCTTGGGCAGGACTGGACATGGCAGCAGCCCTTCCTGGGTAGCCTGGGTGGCTTTATGGGGTTCTTTCTCATGCTGTTAACCAAAGAAAACAGTATATGCTACTCAACTTAGAGTTGCAATTTGATATAGATTGGCTGCAGGAACATGAAACCTGAAATGTTTCTAGTAGTCATGTATACAATAAAGAGAAAGCGTACCGATTCTTTTGCATTTTTGTCAGGTTGAATGTACTTCAGCAAAGCAGCTTTGCTACCAACTTTAACAGATCCCTGCAAAAGAGAAAACAAAGTGATGATCTCTGACTACTTGACCCATTTTACCCTACCAATTTATCTGGACAAGGTCTTTCCAGAAGGCAAAAGGTCAGACTCTTTAGAGGTAACTGGGAAAGAGGGTAATCACATATAATGGAGACACGAGTACAACAGGTACTCAGCTCCTAGAAAACCCAACCCTCCTCCAGTTTAATTTTAAGGCACCCAAAGAAAAAGAAAACTGTGCCCAAAGTATGCGAGGCCAAATGTAAGAATTTGAGAATTTGCAGTGAGAATACTGAAAGTGTTACTCTGAGGTTTTTAACTTCCTTACATTTGAGTAACTTAACCTTCACCCCTTATGGAAAAAGGTGATTCTAAATGAAATTTATTTACATCTGCCTAAAACAGATAGCATGCAGTGCTGACCAAATGCAGGTTAGTAACCAAGTAAGGCACAAAAAAAAAAAGGATATTAAATATTCATATTAATAATTACCTTTTAAGCGTTCCCCAAAAAGTTCAGAAAGACAAGAATGAGCGATCTGGAACAATCATTGACTTTGTGTATAAACGGTATAGGAAGAGATTAAGTGGAGATCATTTCAAAGTGCACTTGAGAAGAATGGCAGTTCCACTTTTAATATCTGCGCTAAAGAGGGTTGAGAGAGCAAATCCCCAATCGACCACAAGTGGCACTGCTGAGAACTTGATCGGCACAAATGATGGTGATCTGACTCCAACTGAACACCAAGATCGAAGATCAATGCGTAAAAATATTTATCTTGGCATGACAACTAAATTCCATCTCAAGTTTTTCCACTCACTTTTACCTCGTTTTAGCTTTTTAACACCTACACGTAAACATGCAATAACGATCTTAATATCTTTGTGCTCCTGTTTCTTCTGGACAGCACAGCTGCAGGACCAAGAGCAAATGTATTGTCTTTATGGAATTTTGAACGTGTTCCCTATTTCTGCAAAGATCTCTTCCTTTCTCCAATTTCATTCTTTCATCCCAAAAAAAAAAGGCTGGATCGTAGGCTAGTTATGCTTAATTGCCCCATATATAAACATGTATACATGATTCTCTGATAAGTGGCATTCCCTTCAAGATATCCAATATAGGAATTCCTACCTTACATATTTTTGCCAGTATAGGCTCTGACTCACCCGCAACCCTGACCGTGTGAAAATTTACTGCAGATAAATGGATGAATTCTTTCAGATTAAATGCTGCCTTGCCTTAATTTCCCATTGCCTTTGGTACCCAGTGAAGCCTACATATGCAAACGTGATATGCAAGCTTTCAAAATTAGAGTGGTTGATGTGGACACGTTTACTGAGTACATTTAATTCCTATGTTAAAATATTAATAGGCAGACACAGTAATATACAATTCTGCAAATCCTGGTACAAGGTTTCAACACGGAAGGATATAAACATAGTTCTAACCAATCAGGAATGGATGGATAAATAAACACTTCCAACAAATATTTAATCTGATTTAGAAGTGGTACTTAAAGCATGTACTCAAATCCCTAGTGAGCACAGTGTACACCAATAGAAAAGCTACTTCTCATCAACCGATAATTCCCAATCGGGCAGCTGATACAACGATCCCGGAAAAGAAAACAAACAGAAGGCGACATCCTGCAGCATACAATCAGTTCTAGAATATATTTAAGTTCCCTTTTCATCACCAAAGTTTAACTTCAGCAGATTACAGCAATTCATTTCTACACAAGTGTCACGGCACAAGAGGAAAACTAAAAGCAGTGCGTAAAACTTCGTAGTAGGAATGTCCCAGAGTGGCTTATTAAAATAAATAAATAAAACAAACAGAAAAATAAATAGATATCACAACTAGAGTCCTGCCCCCAATGGCTAGTGTGATATTACGACAGAGATCCAGGCAGACACAGAGTCCAGCTATCGAGTGTACCATTACACAATCTGAGCATTACATGGGACAGCCCACACTAAAAGATGTCTGTGACCGCAATTTTTCCATATGGAAATTTACTAAACGGATAGCAGCACATGTTCATGATCTAACCAGGAGAAATTAGCCAGTGCAAGCACCCGGCACCAGCAAACAGATACCAACCATTTCATTTTCATCATGAACATCAACTCTAATGTCCCTCAAGTTTTCCAAATGCAAAGGATCAACATCCCAAACAAGTCATGAAGTTTCAAAGTCTTGAAAAATAGGATGCTGATAGAATTTCAAACCGCTGAATATCCACATGGAGCTTTCCAGCATGAGATTCAAACATGAACTCAAACAAAGCAAGACAGAATCCACATGATAAAAGGCAAGGGCTGAGAATTAACTGAAAAAAAAAAAAAAAAGGACAGAGGAAACAATAGCCCGCTATTAGCGATGTTGGGAAATGGCAAGAAGGAACCAAGAATGAAGGCCAAGTGTGTGTGGAACAGCTTGCAGGTCGTATTTCAGGGTGTAATCGCATTGGAAACCTCTGGTGCTGATGTTTTAAGTAATAAAAACAAGCGGTGATTAAAAGCCTATATCAGGATGCGTGAGCAATGACTCATGCCAGAGTACCTTAAAGAAAAGGAAGCATGGCTTCACTGCAAGAATGAATCTGTTGGGCACAAGACAAAGTGACCGAAGGAGAAGGTGAAGTTGATGACTTTAATCTGCGCATTCACAAATAATCTTCGCCAATTAAAAAAGATGAAGAAAATCAAAAAGGTGCTTAGTGTTACAGCTGACTTTTTTTTTTACCCACATAAGGGTATTTTATATAGTACAACTCCCACCAAAAATTACGTTGATAATGTTTTAAAAACACTCGACATAAAGAATTATCTGAATAAGATGGAAAAGTATTTTAAAAAAGACCACGTGTGTGGTCATACTTCTTTGTAATACATTGCCGTTACAGGAGTAATATGTTCAGACTTGTTTACATGTCACGCAAACTCTTAACATACTTGCTCCAAATCATGTACGAATATATAAATTGGCTGCTTTCGTTTAAAGGTGCTCATGATTTCATATGTGTGATAACTTATGGAGAGGATCAAGGCGTTTTGAGTATTCCCATGTGCTGACCACCCATCCCACCCCTGGCCCTGCCCCAGCCCACGCCTTCTTTGACTGAAGACACAGCTGCTGTAGAGGGACAAGAATGGGCCACCTGGTTGGACTCCATGAAGTGGACAGCATCCTCGATGTTAAAAAACTCCACATAGGCCGTATCGGAGCTGTAACCTGGGGACAGCATTTGAAATACAAATGGGTCTGTGTTAGTCAATTCCAGTAAATAGGATTTTTTTTTTTTTTTTAAATCACGGTGAATATAACAGCGACCTAGTCTCTTACAATCCATACATTTTGTGCTCTTAGTGGTGACCATTAGAGCTGCACAGGAGCTTTTCGCTTTCAGTAACGGAAAAGCAAAATCAACCATCCCTGACTCCAAAAAAGTTGGGAATGCTGCACAAAACCTAAATAAAACAAAACAGTGAGGTGCAAATCCTTTCATCCTACTGTACATTCAATTAAATACGATGCAAGGGCAAGATATTTAACGTTCAAACAGATCAACTTTTTTTTTTTTGTAAAAGTATACTCACTCAACTGTCGCCTGCCACTGAATCCCACTAGAGTTGCAGGGAGGCTGGAGCCTCTCTCAGCTGACATTGGGCAGAGGTAGGAAACACCCCGAACTGTTTGCCACACCATTGCAGGGTCAAAATACACAACCATTTATACTCTGGTGCACTTCGGCACAGCCATTATGTCAAATTATGTCTTTATACGTTGTGGAGAAAATGAGGAGTACCGGTACCCTGAGGGAACCCATGCAAGCACAGGGAGAACACGCAAACTCTGTTCAGAAATGCCCACCTAAATAACCATGCCCGTTTTTAATGCGGTGCCACCTAATGCCTGTATCTCACAGAGTAACATCGCAAATTTTACTCAGTGAGCTTTTCTGACGAATGTTGAGGAAAAATCAGGGTTCGCCTCGGTAACTTTTGCTACATTTAGTGAAGTTTAGTGACTATTAGCAAGATGTTTTCGCAAAAGTTTGTGGAAGTTTTTGCGAAAGACGGTTGGCAAACACTAGCGACTGTTCGCGACAATGTTATTTGCCTCTCTTTTACCACTGTTTTAGACCATTTCCTGGCAGAACACCAGGTAAATATTGGACATGAACTATTCAGCCCTATAAAAACGGTAAGCAAACCCTCTCCACATACAGTGGAACCTCGAGATACGAAAGCTACAGTACACGAAAAATTAATTTTACGAAATGATATGCAAAGTTTTTTTTTTTTGCTGCATTTTACAAAAAATTATTCAGCATACGAAAGAAACGGAACACAATTTCCCATCATGCGTGGTGCCATGACCCTGCTCTTCCTCTCCAGTTCAGGTGTTCGCGGTAATACACCGCCAAAAAAAGAAAAAGAAGAAGAATCCAATGTGTTTTAAGTGTGAATAAGTTGAATGTTTCCTGTCATTTATTTTCTGCCATTTTTATTATTTTCTTTGCCCTCCTCCTTGCTACTTTTACTTTTGGACATTACCTCACTCCAAAGGTAAGGTTCCACATTTTCCTATTTTTTATTTTTTTTTGCATTATGTTCTATTATCTATTTCATTTACAGGTATTAACAGTTAGGTATACTGAATGATTCAAATGTATTTGGCTCTTATTTCATTCTGGTTTTACCCTTATTATAAAATTTATTGTGGTGTTTTTGTAGAGCTTGGATAGAAATAGGCGATTTACATGCAAAACACGATTCATTATACGAAAAAATCATGATACGAAAGCCGGATCGGATTAATTAACTCCGGAAGGGATTAATTTCGTATTTCGAGGTACCACTCTACAAGACGCATTTCTAGAATATAGTTTATAATATATAATTTGTCACTTCTGTCAGAAAGAAGCCCAACATGAGAAAGAACGTTAGCAAACCCTCCCCAGCTCTGTGTTGACCATTTGATGAACCCCCAACAAAAAAATAAATAAATAAAAAACTTCAGCGAGCTATGTTAAGATTTTCCTCTGAGATAATGGATTGTATTTTTCACTGAGATAATGGATTAGTTGCAATTGCAGGTTTGGAAATGTTTTTTTTAATTGATGTAATATTTGTACATGCACTTCTTCAGTCATGAACCTCTCCTCATGCTTGCTATTCAATCACTGAGATATATATAGCTGTGGGGCCGGTGGTGTAACAGTTAGAGTGCTGGGCTCACAATCAGGAGGTCGTGGGTTCGAATCTCTGTGAGACACTCACCCTGCTAGGACCCCTGGGCAAGGTCTTAACCACAAGTGAGCCTCTGTTCACCCAGCAGTATAAAATGGGTACCAGTAAATATACTGGGAAGATAAGCTGCGATGGACTAGCATACCATCCAGGAGGAGTTGAACTCACTTCACGCTACAGAATTCTGATAAGCCACTGGGCTCGGGGGAAAAAGCCCACAGTCCTTACCTTACCTTATACAGCTAATCATGCTACCATTGTATTAAATTTATTTATTGGTACACCAACGGGAAACAAAGTCCCATTTACAGGGTCCACCCATTCACACCTAAGGGATGATTTGGAACAGCCAATTAACCTACTGTGCATGTTTTGGGATCATCGGTCACCAATTATCCACCAATGGGATCATTGGTCACCAATTAACCTGTTTGAAAATTGTTGAATGTGCACAAAACACTTATTTGTTTAAATTCTATAGTTAGACATCTTGTACAAAATGAATATTCGAAATGTACACTAATTGTTTATCAATTTGAACATTAAACACGCCATTTTTGTATCATACTTAATTGAATATACAAACAGGATTTGCAAGAACAAAAACGATTTACAAGCCATTGTGTCGTTTTCATTTACTGTTTATGCAGCATCCCAATTTTTTTGATGTATATAATTGTGGCTTGTGCAAAGAACTATTTTAGTTAGTTCGGCCTGCAGGGGTAAACCCAAGTTCATTGTGCTTTGTGTCTCATGTTGTTTGAAACAGTGTAATGAATGGTTGACATTTTACGATACAACCTGCAGAAATTCATCTGCTGTCGAAAAACACAAACCTGAACAAACCATCATTGCAGTGTGTAAAACTGAGTTTTATTTGTCCCCCATATATCTCAGAGCTCCACAGTGACTAAACACAGACATTTTGGACATTCTTAAGACAGACAAGATCCCGTATGGAAGCATTTTCTTTTTTTTTCTCAGGCAATAACAAATTTAGCACAGAGGCAATAATAAAAATAAGTAATCAATATGTATCATTATGTACTTCAGTCTACAACTTAAGCGCACCAAGTTAACCAACTGTCAACAAAATCCTAGAACTGTTTCGTTGTTTACATCAGGATTTTTGCTTAAAAAAAAAAAGAAAGAGCGAAAAAAAGAAAGAAAATAATTATCCAATAGAATTATTGGACTGATTTAATGTCGAAACAGCTCAGAGGTCAACCAAAAAGAGGTCACATGTAACAACATGTCTAATCAAGCGCGAGGGATGTCCTATGCGGGTGTGTGTGTGTGTGAGATCACCAGTTCCCAACAGTTCATTGGAAGATCTGATAAACCTACAACCCTTTTAAAGGTGGAAGGTGCTAAGAGAGAACTGCACAAGTTCCAGCACAAGATGACAAAGGAGTAGGTTTAAATAGTTTAAATAAGAAAAATACATGGTGGTATGTTTGAAAAACTACGGCGATTAGGGTGCGGAAAATCGTTTAAAGAAAACCATAATGAGCGCAAGATTCGAGGGGCGAAGAGCGAAGCGCTGCGAATATTAAACAAGATTTTAACTGCGAAATCTCACCTGGAACAACATCCTTTATTTTCATGCCTTGCATTGGCACTCCATCCCGAACCGCAAAGGCGTCCAGTATCTACCAAAACACATTTTTAGAATTAGAACTCATGGCTTCTATTTTCTAACACAATAAAAAAAATGGAAGAGTGGAAAAGAAATGGAATTCACAAACTACCTGCTGCATTGTAGCAGTTTTGGGAATGCCAGAGATGGCAATGGTATTCGAGATCTTATCATGAGCACTGGCACTTCTATAATCCTGATCCTGTGCAAAATTTACACAAATGTTTAAAGCATGCAGAGTTTTTAATCACAATATTGGACTTCATATCGTCACAAAGTTCTCCAAGAAAACAGAAGACCCTGAAAATCGGTCGATTCAGTTCCTGGCCAGTTTCTTGGTGCATTTCTATTGACAAAAAAATATTACATGCACAATTTTATGAAAAATACTCAGTTCAACAATCAAGACAAAGCAAACTGACCTGAGAACCGGAGACACTTGATGATCTTTCAGGTGGAACGGATTTGAGTGCCTTTGTGTTCTTTTCAGGCTCTTGAAGATCCTCAAGGATGTAGTCATATTTTTGTGCTGTACTGGTCCTGTAATCAATGTCTCTGTAGTCCTGGTCTCGTCTTCCCTCTCTGGCACTCTGTGGATCTCTTGGTACTGGCATTAGACTTCCTTTCTTTTGACTCTCATCATGCGTATCGTTACCCTTAAAGTTTTCTTGATCGGCTGTGAAGTGACCCTCTCTAACTGACAGGTTCTTTTCTGGAAAGAACGAGTGTCTTCCACCTGAAGTTACAGAGCTCTCAGGTTTTTCATCTCTCAACCAGTGCTGACCCTCTTTCTCCTTGCTTGGGATATTTAGACTGGGATTCAGTAGTTTCTGAGGGGATGATTGAGATGGATCTCTGCCTGGGACATCAGTTTGAACATTGTCCCAGTTTTGCACCGTATGACCTGCTCTTTCTGATTGAGAGAACTCCAAAGGACCATGATCCTTTGCAGATATTTCTCCTGATGGCCTCTCTCTATCATTAAACTGTGATGGATCTCCAAACTCGTGTTCCTCACCAGCTCCTGGGGGAAATCGCTTTTTCAGCTCTCTGGGTGAAGAACTACTTCTATTCCTTCGTCTGCACCATTCCTCTGAGAGGGATTTACCATCACCTCCTCTAACCCCAGACCTGTTCTCAGTTTGTTCAGGAAATTCTCTGTCCCTCAGAGTTGATTCACTTACTTTAAGCATGTCTTTCGGTGGACCTTGGCGATCAAGAGTCATATCAGGTCTTCCCCTAAGATCCATAGAATTACCACCACGAAACATCTGAGGAGAACGATCCCTAAAATCACCTGATGGGCCCATCCGACCTCTAAAATCCATATCAGATTCAAACCTACCTCTATGAGGAGGAGCACCTCCTCGTCTGTCAAAATCCATTGACCTTTCACGGGCAGGCATATCCATACTGAATCCATCAATGTCATTCAAGCCCATCTGTGATCGGTCTCTTTCTCTTACATGATCGTTTCTGTCCATAGATTCCATCGCTTGCCTTCTCCGAACATCCATGGGTGACATGTTGAAACCAGGTACATCCATTCGAAATCTGTCCCTCTCCCTCATGTCCATGAATTGATGTTCAGGGCCTCTCAAGTTCCTAACTGGAACGTCCCTGCCACCAATATTGTGGGGAGGCCGTCCCTGCCCTATATAACCGGGTACATTTTGTTCCATTTCGAAACGTCTTCTAGAACCCAGTTCATTTTCGGGCATGAAGAAATCTCGAGGAGCATCTCTACCTCTGTCAAGAAGACCCATGTTTCGCCCCCCCATATCTGGTGGGTAGTCAAACCTCCTCA
The DNA here is from genome assembly GCA_030068295.1 of Euristhmus nudiceps. Taxonomy (NCBI): domain Eukaryota; kingdom Metazoa; phylum Chordata; class Actinopteri; order Siluriformes; family Plotosidae; genus Euristhmus; species Euristhmus nudiceps. The sequence goes on along the minus strand of JAQNCB010000006.1, from coordinate 30,528,477 downwards.
TGTCCATGGTCGGTCGGTCTGGAGTTCCCATATGCATTCCTTCTCGCGCTCTAAAGCCAAGCATCGGTCCGTTTCTTCCATCAAACATCTCCCCACGTGGGTCCCCACTGCAACGATACCATCACCGTCAACCAAACCATAAATAATATAGGCTTTGTGTTTAGAGAAAGGCAAATTCAGTTAACCTGTAACATCATAATATTATGTGTAACGAGCACACAAAGAGCACAAACCACTGCCAGGCCGATACGAAAAAATATATTACAAAGCACCTCCTGCTAAGCCTGCTGTAATACTACACTTTGGGGGAAAAATCTTCCTTTGAGTTTTTATTGCCCTAGAGAAAAAGCTTTGGACTGACACGGTGAAGCACTTTGGTGTCCATTTTTCAGGGATTATTTTTTAATTTTTAGTCAGAAAATTGTGCGGCATTGAGGTTGAAAATTTTTTTCAGGAATTCTGCTCACACATGTAAGAAAGACTGTGGTTGTGTGATGGAATATTTCTTATTTACCTCAGGATTCACTTGTGTTTGAAACAAAATTCCATGAAAATCAAGGGGTGCCACTACCATGGATTTACACACAAAAGTTTCATAAAAATTGGGCAAAAACTTGAAGTAAAAAAAAAATTGGCATGGCCTATGGCATCTGTTTAAATTTAACTGATTGAAACGTTTATACATTGGTATTTCAATGTTATTTCAGTACTCAATACTGTTGATGTGCTTATTCCTATACCTTACTAAATGTCAATTTATGTAATAAGTTGAGGAAGGAAAATGGTGGCGCTGAATAAGACGCGTGATTTTTTAACTCAGTGAACCCGTTCACATTTCCATAGATGGACACAGCTCCAACCCCAACACTCATGGTGACTCAACTTGTGCTAGCATGCTAACTGGAAATACCATCAGCAAGGACCGTCATAACATCCTTTTAGGCGCACACCAACATTTAGCTGGTACAACTCTATACCAGCTTTAACCAAGGTACAACTCTAAAACATGCAACATCTGGAAAGAGGCACTGAGGCATGCCTACAAAATTAATGACAAGAGACTAATCCAAATACAAGCATTTAGGACCAAAGGAAAAGCTTTCAATATATGTATTTTTATTCAGCTCCATAATCCACTTGTTCTAAAATACCACCACCAAACTACTTCACTTCTTTGAACACATTTGTACACATAACCATTTTAAAGACACCAAGTACTACACTTCAATTTAGAAACTTCCATAGAAAGTGTTCAAGTTAGAATAAGCAATTTGACTGATCTTACCAAAAGGGCATCCTTCCCCGTGGTCCAGATCTTGAACCATTCCACATCGTGGTTCAGCTTCTCAGCTTACACCAACCTTTTCTGCACAAAAAGCTGTTCACCTGCAAAATACTTCCATTGTTATGATTTATTTTGAGTTCACAATTTATAATTTTTGTAGGCCATCATCTGATTTTGCAAACTGCAGAACACGAATATGGACAAGACAGAACACAGTACCATATTTTCCGGAGTACAAGTCGCACTTTTTTTCAGTTTGGCAGGGGGTGCGTCTTATACTCTGGAGCGACTTATATGTGAAATTATTAACACGTTATTATATATTTTTGTTTGTTATTTTCACGTTGGCAACCGCTTTTCACATGGTCATTATTTTCACACTGACAATATCCATTCAACTCTACCTTGTGAAGTCAGTCTAATTCTGCTGAGATGTTTTCTCAACAAGACTCTTACAACACCGGAAATTAAGTCAAAAGAGACCTTTATTGTGAAAGTCTTTAGTTCAGGAAGCATTTAGTTCTTGTTAACATGGGCTACTTGACAGAGGAATGTTTCGTTGTTTTTGTCAAGGCTTCCCCATATTTCCAATGATCCGGATAGACAACGCATTAATTGTGAAAAATTTAAATAAAACACGAGAGAACGGCAGTGACAGAGCGCGGTGAGAGGACATCGCAGCAACTTTTGGTCTTCCATCAACACCCAAGACACAGGTAAATAACAGAGGCCGTGGGTCAAAGCTAAATGACTCCTCACGCAAAATACACCTCACGTGGTATGATGCCGGGGGGG
>JAQNCB010000006.1:30436193-30450079 GCA_030068295.1 Euristhmus nudiceps | reverse complement strand
GTAGTGACCTTGCCGCCTTTCCCTTAACTTTTTCCCTATTTAATAAGGAAAAAGTTAAGGGAAAGGCCACAAGTTCACTACTGACTCTGGTTTGGGACTCGGCTCTGAAATCTCACAAGCTGATTGGTCGAGACGAATTTCCCAGCATTCGTGAGGCAGAAGAGGCAGAAGTCAAGGAAAGTGAGTTGAGCCTAAATAAAATTACATTAAAAGTTCTTAAAACCACATTTCTTACACTTTTTTATATCTATGCACTATTACATGTATGTATTTTATATTATTTACATTTTATTTACATCTTATTACTTAATATTTATATTTTATTTACATCTTACGCATTATTTTTGAATGTTTAATTGTTATTATAAGCATTTATAGCGTTAAATATGTATTCATTGATATTATATACACATATACGTCAGTCAGGAGAGGTCGATCCTACTTAGCGGAAATTCAGCGTTTGCATAAGGTCTCAACCTCCCCACCGCGAAAAGTCAGGGATCCCTGTATATGACAATTGATTATACCAAGAAATACTTGCACAGCCTCCCTAAATGACTATTCCTCCCCAAAAGATATAACGGCACTAATAAAAGGTCGTAATTATTATTTAATAAAGACAAATAAAAGAAACAGAGTTTACTTACAAAATGGGGGACACCAGAATGCATTTTTTTGTTCATAAACTGTGTGTCCCATATAAAAATGATGGTCCCATATCTACATGGAGGACACAAGTGAATGATAACAAATTCTAGTGCTTTAAGGAGGTTTACATAAATAAGCAAGGTAGAAAAATGTAATCCTGGGATAGAAAGCATGAATACATTCTAAATCCAAGCCAGTTGGATAGTGGCCACTAAAACAGGATGAAGCAACTTCATATCAGGAAGATTGCAGATGCCAGCTGGCTTCTATTCAACTCTTCTGGAGTCATAAACCTGATAATGTGAAAATAGGGGGTACCGGGTATATAACCAATGCCAGTGTTATTTATTTTAGGGATTGCGTTAAAACTACCCACAGCTACATTCACCTGTAAAATACCTTGCTAGGAATTTGGGTTTGGAAATGTGTGAAACACTATTAATCCCGCAAAGGAACATAAGGTCTGCATTAAACCCAACAAAAATGAGCACATACACACTTAGAGCAGTGGACAGTCACAGTACGGTGCCCGGAGAGCAGTTGGGGGTTAGGTGCCTTGCTGAAGGGCACTTCAGCTAAGAGAGTGGAAGAAAGGGAAGATGCTGTTCACTCCCTTTGCCACCGTGCATTTTTCCGACCTGTACAGGAATCAATCGTAAATCCACTTCTCTTGTTATTAGGCCACAGCCATTGGGCTCAAGTCCCTTTCCTCCCTTTGGTTGTGTATGCCTTTAAATAAAATGTGTTGGTAAAGTTTCTGATGTTGGAGAGAGGGATAGAGGCTGTGTCTTGACCCAATGTGCTTGCAGTAGCAGGCACAGGAAGGACACACTGCCACTAGAATTGCTTATTGGACAGAAAAACTGTTCTGCTTACTTGTCAAACATCAGCATCTGGACTCCAGTAATGTGTTAAATGTGCAGTATAGTTAACTATTCTTCACCAAAGGCGAAGCGGATGCTGCTGAGAATTACATATGAATAATTTTACATTTACATTTGGCAGACACCCTTATGCGGGGCAGCTTACATTAATATCTAATTCATACAGCTGAGCAGTTAAGGGTTAAGGCCCTTACTCAGTGGCAACTTTTTTAGTACTAGAGCCTGAACCGCTGACCTTCTTATCAGTAAGCCAAAGCCATAACCACTGAGTCACCACTACCCTTTTGGCTCTGTAAAGGTATGTTCGCAGAATCATTAAAAATTTTAGGATATACAAGAAAAACAGGGGCGGTACAGTGGTAAAGAGGGATGTCCACCTCACAGCAAAAAGGTCCTGGGTTCGAGTCTCGAGCTCTGACATTCCTGTTGTTTCCTACAGGTACGCCAATTTCTTCCCATGGGCCAAAGACATGGACATGAGGCACTTGGCTGCTCTCAGGTGTGGAGGTTAGTGTGAATGGTTGTCTGTGTGTTGCCATGCAGGTCAGGTGAGCTGTTCAGGGTGTACCCCACCTTTGCCCAATGCTCGCTAAGATAGGCACAAACTCCCCACAAACTCCCCACGACACATGTACTGAAGCTTTCGTATTTCAAGGTATTTGATATCTTGGTCAATATGATATACACACCGGCAAATGTCTGCATTTGGTTTTTGTAAACTGGGAAGAAGGTAGTATTGGATGCACTCAATTAAAGAAGTGTCCTAAAAAAATCCATATAGGTAGTTCTAACAACATGAATAAAGTACAGGTGAAATGTCCGGGTCTCGTGAATATTAATTACTTCTGGACATGCTCTGTGGACACTTTTCCGACTTCCTTATAAACCGATGTGGTTGATGATTGTCTTGATTGTTGTGTGTGTCAATGTTATGTGACATTAATTTAAAGTGGCTTTAGAATTTATTCTATGGATAATATTATCTTTTAATCAATATTGTTGTTTTCTCTAGACAGAGATGCCTACCTCTGATATAAATTTTCAGGATTCTTCACGACTTTTTTCAGTATTTTTGAACATTTTTCAGTAACACTTCCACACACATGAATTGGCAATAAATGTATTTGTAAGCAATATTACATCATACTTAAAATATAGAAGTAGGATGGCAACACCATCATATGACATGTGAGACAGACAGAGAGAGCGCATGCGAGACAGACAGAGAGAGCGCACGCGAGACAGACAGCGAAAAGAGCTCGCGCTCTCTTTTTTTCCGTACAAAATAGCACCCTGTAACGCAACACCGTATTTACATCAACTTTCCGTACAAAATACGGAGAATCCGTACTGGTAGGAATCTCTGTGTAGAGTCGTAACTTTGTAAATTGAGAAGAATTTTGATTGCTTTTATGGTTTTAAAATTTTTAATAATGAATGTACCCAAGACCAAATAATGAGTCTTATCAGGTTTGTGATGGCTTGTATCATGTGTTGAAAATTACCACATAATATTTTTTTTTTTAAGGAAGGGAGAGCCAGAATATTTTGCATGCCAAGACATGTTATTTATAATGTCAAATCAGACATTAAAATTTTTTACAGGACTCTATTTTTGCATACAAGAAGATTCATTAAAAAAAATTATTTTCCTGTTTCCGGCATTTTTTCCCAACACTATGCTGCAACAAGCAACTGGAGCCACAGGCCTGATGAGTGATACTTTACATTCCTGCTCATTTTCTGACCTGCGATGGTCTGGTGAGCCGTTTAGCATGTACGCTGCCTTTGATAGGCTCCACCCTCACTGCAAGCCTAATAGAAGTAACCGATTAAGGAAATACAGGAATGAAAGTTGAAAGTAATTAATTCTTTTACAACTATTTATTTCGTTTACATTGTAATTAATTAGTTAGGGCAGCACAGTGGCGTAGTAGTTAACACGTCCTCCTCACAGCAAGAAAGTCCTGGGTTCGAGTCCCATGTCATATGAATAAATAGCTTAAAGGTGACATGTTTTTATCAGCATGCGTACATCTGATTTAAAGTTACGAGTTTAACATGGGGAGCACAATGGCTCACTGTGTTGGGAAACGGAAATGTACAGCTCGATCGAGTTTCCAGTGGTCAGGTCGGGTGAGTTATCAATGCCGACTCGAAAAATTTATCTGTAATTAAACACAACTGTGTTGTCTGTGCAGATAGGAATGCGGATGCTCTATTGAATACTGCGCATGCACAAAAGGGAAACTAACACGATGTGCCGGCAAGTTAACATTCAGAGCTACAACATAGACAAATAAAAAAAGGTTTTGTTGACTTATGATTATGATTCAAGTCACAATATATTTGCTGGATCTTCCCAACACTTTAAACAGTCTAGGTGTGAGGCAAGAATGCTAAGAGTTCAAATCTTGGCCAAGGTCGTCTCTGTGTGGAATTTGCATGTTCTGCCCATGCTTGTGTCGGTGTGCTCAAGTTTCCTCCCACAATCCAAAGACAGGCACAGCATATCAAACAGCATCTCTAAATTGCACATGGAGTCTGGATGGTGTGTATGGATTTGAGTCTGTTAGCTCTGCAATAAACTGGTGACCTATTCAGGCTGACAAGGGCTTTTCCGTTTGGAGCCTGGATGTTCTAGCATAGGCTTCGGTGGGGTTTTCTTCAGCTACTCCAATTTCCTCGTCCCACAGTCCAAAGGCATTCAAATTGGGTTAACTGCATACATACCATAATTTAAAAATGCGTGCAGCTCCAAGATTTATGACCATGATTTGTGCAGGATTCACGTATTAAAAAAGAGGCAGGGTACATCCAAGAGATGAAACTTGAAGGAATTGTGTTTATCAAGATCCCCTACGATGGGGCATCAAGGTCTGTTACGCTCTGATATTATCTGCTCTACTGCGCTTTACTACGATTCCTACGTTCTATCACGATAGGCGTCAAATCGTGCTACATCATAATAATCGTGGCAAAATTTCTGACAGTTCAAAATTTTCTTATGTTCATCACGATTCCACAAAGTTCCCTCAAGCACATCACGATTCCACCAAGTTCCCTCAAGATCATCATGATTCAATCCACACCCACACCCTCCCACGCTTATCAAATCATGGACATCATTGAGCAAACTTTGACAAAAATAAATCAATCAAATCACCAAAGATACCTGACACTTAATTAAAATATCTCAACAAGTTGTGTGCTACCTTAATATAACCTGAATACAAACAATCAGAGTTTGTAACCCATTTTCACTAAAATTTCTAAACTTTTCAATTACTTGAAATAAATTTTTCATGGCCTACAGCCTTACTACCTAAAAGATTTTCATATTTATTTTTTTTACAGCACTTCCTGTCAGTCATGTTGTCATTAGTCAAATTCAAAAAAGGTTACTGAAGTTTTCAACAGAATACACCCACTTTGATTTTCTACTCATTTACACTGCTGAACCCGTATTCAGTGGCTTCGAAGGCGGAGCTCAAAATAAAGCTTCACAGCTTGGGAACTGTGGTTGGATAGCTTGTGCTTATTCCCCCCTAACTCTCTACTCTGTGTTTACTGGGAGTAGGAAGCAAACATGTCTTGTGATAGGTATTAATCCATAACACATACTTTGCTTCCTGCGCCCCTCGTATGACAAAATCAATTCAACAAATTCCTTGAATTCCATGACTTTTTCCAGACCTGAAACATGGGCTTTAAAATTCCATGACTTTTCTATGATCTGCATGACCATGAGAACCCTAAACAATGACATATCATGAATCTTGCAAAACAAAAACTCCACATCACCAAAAACTGTTGCACTACTTTACTCAAACCATATCAAAGATCTTGAACCCATGTTTATGAAATATTTTGCACTATTGCTCCCAATGGCTTCAGTGGTGTTTGAATCTATCTGGATATGGCTACACATGTTCTAATATTATGGTATGTTGTAACATGATTTTTTTTCTGTTGGTTTAGTAAACAGACCGTCATAAATAAAAATCTATGTTGATGAGTCTTTACAGCTGTTTGTTTAATTAATCAGTCAAAATTCTAAACACAAAACAACAAACAACAGAGCACCACATCACTTCAGTTTCCTTGGAAAACAACTATCAACATTCACGTTAAATGAAAGGAAACCCTTCCAAACTCTCCTCTTACACATGCACATATGTAAATTTTCATTACCTGGTGGTTTTTACTTATAGTTTTGAAGTTGCAATCTGATAAAAAGTCTGACATGTTTTTTCTTTATTTGATAGTTTGCACTAGCCTGTTTCAAAAGGTTGCTGTTTCACTCTCGCGAGACAGCGTGGAATTGCAAGAACAGGACTTGAATCCCTCAATTCATATAAGGCAAGATATTGGCAAAAATAACAGTATACAGATATTAAAATAAATCAGATGTAACTGGTGAACTTTTAAATAAATTAAAACTATGCACATGTACAATTCATACAGGATTCTGTTCACATACATCAAACATGGGTCTGATTGTATATGGAAAATTCAATTAAACAAAGTTCATTTGAGATAAAAATAAAATTAGCAATTCGAAAAATATTGCTAGAACTTTTTTTAGAATTATTTGTTGTTTCAAAAAACAAGATATTTACTGTGGATGCATCACGAGTGGCCGCCATCTTGGAGTTAGAAACTTCATCTGTATACTGATACAAAAATCAGTAATACCATAGTTCACACTGACCTATCAGATACATCAGATATACTGTGATGCCATGTCAGTTGTGCTAATTATTTATCGCCATTGTAATAATGTAAATCGAATTTTGCATTTTATTGGACTAATTAATACCTTATTATCAGTTAATTGTTTGTACAAAACTTAAGAGATGTGCGCCCATGCAGTACATTGAATTGTGTATTTATATTTTGCAAGTTAATATTCCATCATTTTTAATGCCACATCAGTCAATTTTGGTGAAACCATTTTAAGCCACTTAAATTTCAATCTCAAAATTTCATACAAATATTTATTCTGATGTACAAGTTTTAAAAAAATTCAAGGAATTTTTATGATTAAATATTGCTTGTAAGAAAAGTTATCTTTTTTTTTGTATTATCTTTTGTGCAACTGACATGTCAGTATTGTGGAATTGACAACATATAAAAAAAAAAAATACCGCCCCATGTATTTATGTGCAAAGTAGTTACATATTAATGAGGAAAAACCCTGGAGATCATGTGACTTACTGCTAGTTTTCGCACTTAAAAAATTAATGAATGAAATGATGAAACAGTGTGTTTTAATAGAAACACAAACTATACATCCTACCTTTTGTTAAGCCTTGGTTTAAATTCCTTTTTAAAAAAATAAAAAAAGACACTGAACACTACATCCGAGAATTTTATCAGCAATTTTTATCCACATATTTCTGTTCTGTTTAATTACTGAATTTTGTCACTTCTACTTGACTATGTTGTAGGTAAAGACAGAAGTTTTACCAGTCTTATCAGTTTGCATTGCATTGCACTTCACACCACACTCAGACACTGGTGTTTGACAGCACATTAATAAATCACATCTGTATTCTAATTCTGCAGGCAATAAAAAAACCTGACTGCATGTGTTTAAAGTTTAAAAGGAGCACTTGTATCCACACGTGGTTGGAAGGTTTGGTAATGTACTGCAATCAGTTTGAACAGGTCCACATCACTTTACCAAACAATAAAATGAGTCATTTCCTGGGACCGGCCACTATTGTATCTTCTTAGCTCATGTGCTACCTAATACTACAGTCACACACAATATTAACTTACTATTAAATTATTATATACATAATATGATACAAATTTTATTAATATTTCTATCCAATTCAGAAAAAAAACCTCAAGGTCAAGTACTAGCTAGTAATGTAGCAACATATAATGACAGTGGCAGAGTCTATATACTGTAATAAAACAAATAAACGTTGTCTAATGAATAACTATCTAAGCGGCGAGTACGAGATGTGTTTACCTCATGAGGACAGCTAGTGCTCGGCTGGAAGTAAGACAAGCCCCGAGAGACTCGTCCAGATCCCTTGCTGCAGCACAAATCCAGACCATTTTCGATGAATCGGTTTATATACACAGTTGGAAATGCGCAAAGTGCAGACCCTCGTGTAGGATTTCCCTCTTTATCAGTAGCTGCAAATACGATGTACAGGACCCCATTCTCCTTCTCATTCCTCAGACCTAGTTCGACCGCCAGCTCCTTCTCAGCTGTACTGAAATGGGCTGCTTGGGCAACATTGTACACGACATCCTCAGAGCTCCTCCTCTTCCGTTTGGGCCTGAAGTGGCACTCTAAAATGACCTCCCGGTACATCCAGGCCTCACTATCCCTGTTTGGTAGCCGCCCAAGATGAGTCTGGAGATCAGAGGTTTGATCTAATGGGTTCTCTCTCTGGACAGATAAAAAGTAGGTATAATGCTGTGTGGAGAAGGTATAAATATATTCAATAGGGTAGGGATCCTGGAACATAGGAAGTACTGTCAAGCCCTTGACGCGGGCATCAAATCCGTTTTCTGTAGCAAGTAGACGTCGCATCGAAATCGAACGTCTGCCATAATCTCTTGCAATCGTACTGTTGATGGTAGAAGCCACAAAGAAGTAAGACGTATGGCCTTCTTCTACAATGCTGACTTTCGTGCCCAGAGGACTAGCAATGCAATCATGACAAAGTGTGGGTGAGTTGCTGTCTTCATTAAAAAGACATTTTACTGCGGATGGTTTCACTTCCTTTTCAAGTTCCACAAAGGTACAGCTCCCGTACTGGTTGCTCCCACATATGTACAGGAATCGCAAATAAGTCTTCGGGTCCAAAAGTAATACTTGATTGTCTGTATCCGCTGATGCATTCGGATCGTCCTCGATACCACAGTGGCAGGTCTGACAGTCTGGATTGCCAACAGGACCAGTGCGTATCTCCCATATCTTCTCAAGACTGGTGTTCAGGGCCTCGATCACATTCTGTGAGGCTATATACACCTCCGACAATTCTTGGTACACCACTATGTTCTGGATGGGTTTCAGAGTTTGAAAATGACGTGAAGAATATTCAACAGTAAAATCAACAGCCCTTGGTTGGTTTCCAGGACAGGTTTCAGCATTCGAGGTCGCATGGATCTGGAGCCAGACACATGCTAAAAATGCCCAGGCCCTGAATAGCATCGCTGTGTCTGCTGTCCTTTGTAAGCGTCAGGAAAACAACAGTCACTGTTCCTCAAAACATCCTGATCATCACCAGGCTCTATGAATAAAACACCAAGACAAAGTCAGAAGGGGAAAGAAAATACAAGTGAAGCATAAAAAGTACTGTTTGTTTGTTTTTTTCCAATCATTTTATAAGACTCGTGATCATAGGGAACCATGATCCGCTCGTCATTTGTTTCCGACAACCCCTTTATGACAAATGATTCCTCGCTCTGATTACCTATCGTAGTTAACATCTTCCATTCCTTCCACCCAGTTCGCAGAACTTTACCCTGATCATGTCATGGATTTTGAGTCGGTACGTTCGAGCAGTGGTTTGCATGCCCGCATCACAGCAAGAAGGTCTTGGATTCGAGTCCCTTGATTGGGTGTTCCTGTGTGGAGTCTGCATGTTCTCTCTGTGCTTGTGTGGGTTTCCTCTGGGTACTCTGGTTTCCTCCTACAGTCCAAGGACATACACTTTGCACTAGCCAACTGGCTGTTCCAATTTCACCCTCGGTGTGAGTGAGAATGTGGATGGTTGTGTGTTGCCCTGCGATAGTGTGGCATGCTGTTCAGATTGTACCCCACCCACCCGCCACCACCCCACCCCCACCCCGGGTCCAGCCTCCCAGCAACACTTGAAAGATTACGCGGTTTGGCAAATGAATGAATGAATGCACAGTACATATGGGCTCCATATCTCTGGTGATATAAAACACAACCGTCTCAGTCATTTCTTTCCAGCATGTTCCCTCCCTATCATTTGGAGTGCAATGTGAACAGGATGCCCCATTTTTATCAGCTTTTCATCTCCTGTTGGGTTGTTGCTCGCTTGTGCATCTTGCAGAGCTACACCTTCTTGTCACGGGGCTGAGTAGCTCTGTCTGAGATGCTGAAAAAAAATTTGTTGCGCTACTACCTTTAGTAGCCACCGATTTTAGACAAATGTTTGCAGCAGACTCTGGTTTGTTCATTGTTGGACTTTGCATATTCAAACCAATTCCAAATTACAGAGGAGACACTGCCAGTTTGAGACGAGCTGAGGCGAGCTTTTCACTTGTTGACGGTTGTGCTTCCATTTTGCTCCTGTATGTCGGTATTCGATCGGCGAGCACAGAGAGTGGTCCATCAACCCATCCATTATGCATTTTTTTTTTCATTTACTGGGTGGTGGGTGGAGCCTGTCCTCAAACAATGTATGGGAGGCAGGTAAGAACCCTCAGTGGAGCACCACGGAAGGTATAAAAATCAATTGTATACAAAATAGCTTTTGGGATCTTTGTGGGCTGTTTATTATTCGGCTTTAGACACATTTTCGGAAAACAAAAATTCTAATTAATCCATAAAATCGCTTTTTCACCCCACTAAAGTGTGTAGAGGTCCTGGGTATGACTTTAAACTGCATCCACACATAGTAGAGAGGTAGCACTTTACCCCAGAAAGGGCCCTCTGGCAAAGGATACGTTCCTCCTGGCAGACCTGGTCCTCCTACTATGTGTGGGATTGTTTGTGATGCCTCAGTTTTGCCAACACACAAACTAAGAGAAGGAGACTAACTTCAAATCCACCTGCTGCCTTGTAGGTTCTGCCTCTGGTGCAGGCAAAGGCTAAGATAAGGCACTCTGAAAATAAACCGATTGATGCGGAGTGGCGCCCCTCAAGGTATCATCCTACAGTCTCCCAATGAAAGCCATGGCATATCATGCTCGGCATCGGAAGACGCCAACGCGCCGCACTGGAATATGGCTTTTATAGATAGATAGATAGATAGATAAAGTGTGTAGGATAGCTATATTATGAGTCTTTATATGTACTACTGGGGGGGGTGGGCAAGAAATATGTTTTTGCAGGGCCAACATACAACCATTCACCCTCACATCCACACCTGGGACAATCTGGAAACTAGAGTACCCAGAGAAAACCCGCGCCAGCATGAGGACACGATGCAAACTCCACACAGAAACGCCCAAGCCCGGGCCTTGAACCCAGGTCCTTCTTGCTGTGAGGCAGGCGTACCTCCCCTACCCATGTACCTGACAGTTTATCTAAATTACCATTTTTCATACAGTAAATTACAGTTGATTAACATTTTATTACTGCTACTACATCTTTCTAACATCTTTCTCCTGCTGTTAATCCTCTGATATTTACCAGGACTTTTTCACCAGTGCTTCCAATTCGGGTGGTGTCGTGGTTAGCACATCCACCCAACAGTATGAAGGTCCTGGGCTTAGCAAGAGCATCTCTGTGTGTGACGTTTGCATGTTCTCCCTATGCTTGCGTGGGTTTTATCCTGGTGCTCTGGTTTCCTCCCACATTCCAAACTTTAGGCTGATTGACCGTTCCCCTAGGTTGCCCCTAGGTGTGAGTGTGAATGGTTGTGTGTGCGTGTTGGCTCTGTGATGGATTGGCGAGCCGTTTAGGTGTACCCTGTACCCAGCCCAGCACTGCCTGAGACCCTGGTAAAGAATAAAGTGGTTTGGAAAAAGGATGGATGGATGGACAATTTGATGGGATTGCTGTCTTCCTTCTATACAAATCTGTCTCCAAATACATTTAGCATTTTACTCAATAGTGTCAGATGGTGTAATAAACGTACAAAATCACTGTTAGTCCCCTGTCATGCTGAGAACCCTGGGCAATGTCTTAACCAAAAGTGTGTCTCTGTTCACCCAGCAGTATAAATGGGTACCAGTAAACATACTGGGAAGGTAACCTGCGATGGACCAGCGTCCCATCCAGGAGGCGTTGCTTCACGCCAGGCAAACCGTGGATAAGCACCGCTAGACTCGGGTGTAAAAGCCCAAAAGCCAAATGTATAAATCGATCACTACAATATATTCTTCAGTCATTCATTTTCTAATCCACTTAATCCTAATTTGGGTTGCGAGGAGGCTGGCACCCATCTCAGCCAATTCCTGACGAGGGCCAGGCCATCACAGGGTCACCACACACATCTAGAGGAGATCTGGAACGGCCAATTAGCCTACTGTGCATGTTTTTGGACTATAGGAGGAAACCGGAGTGCCTGGAGGAAACCCACTCAAGCACGGGGAGAACATGCAAACTCCACACAGAAACGCCCAGGCTGGGAATCGAACCCAGGACCTTCTTACGGTGAGGCGGACATGCTAACTACTACACCACCGTGCCGCCCTACAAAATAATAAAGTCATGTTATTCCAGTGTGTCACAGTGCTGCAGTAGTACAGCACGCCTGCCTCACAGCTAGAATGTCCAGGGTTCGATTCCCGGGCTTGGCTCAAGCGTTTCTGTGTGGAGTTTACCTGGTCTCCCCGCGCTTGTATGGGTTTCCTCCCACAATGCACATTAGGCTAATTGGCTGTTCCAGATTGAGGTGTGGATGTGAATGGTTGTGTGTTTGATGCCCTGCGATGGTATGGTGAACTGTTCAGGATGTACCCTCTCTTGGCTAGTGCAGGCTGAGATAGGCACCACCACATCCCCAGTAACATAGCAGTAGGACATGGTGATTGGAGCTCTCACTGATTCAGACTATTTGATTCAGTTCACCGAAAAGAATCGACTCCCAAGCGCGTCATTACTATTATAATTGTGTGCATTTTCTGTCCAAACAAAGGTTAGGATATGTCCGAAAAATGAGTCAACAATTAATTATTTCTCAAGAAAGTGTATAAAAACGAACATAGAGGGCATATGTGCTGATTTAACAGCCAAAATGCTTTTAATTCATATAAATCAGACTACTTTCATCAGAATAAAGCACTTCGATGAATGGGTTACAATTAATACATAACTAACGTTTTTTAAAAGGACAGAAAACCATCACATCACATTATAATACCATAAAAAGAGATGGAAAATAACTCATAGCCGAAGTGAATCGGCTCACGAAGAATGAGAGTCGACTCAATCTCAACCGACATATTATTAACGTACAAAGTAACCCAAACTTGAATTAAAATGTCCTTTAATTGTCTAAAATGACCCCTGGTTTGATTGGGGTGAGTTGTGTCGTGGTTAAACACGAACTACATTCACAATAAGAAGGAAAAGTGAACAAACAGCTGCTGAGTGTGATTTACCTCAGGAGCACCTCGGCTCGGTGTTTACACTCTCCGCTAGTCCTCGCGCGCCGGGTTTCAATAAAACTCCATTCGAAATGTAATTGTCGGTCAGTCCAGACTCCACCAGTGGAACTTCTTGGGCTTTAAATGTTTCTTCATTCGTCCCCTGGTTTGCAAACCCTTCACTGGCTGCTCCACGCCTTCACTGACCTTCATAAGGAAGTAATGCTGAGATTGCGTAATGTTCACCTCCTGTAAATATGCTCTCGTGAGCGCGAGACTTTGGGATTGAAACATGCCCCCTACAGCACATGCGTTTCAAAATCACAGCAGCGTTCGCTACGGGAAGCCCTAAAGCTACGGCCTTCAGTGCCAGAAAACTCTTCCTAAACAACGAAAGGAATGTAGGTCGGGAAAGAGGGAAAGATAAAGAAAGTGTATGTATAGTGTAAGGTGGCTGACATCTCTCTCTCTCTCTCTCACTGTCTCCTTCCCTCGCTCTCTCTCTCTCTGTCTGTCTCTCCTTCCCTCGCTCTGTCTCTCTCTCTTTCTCTCCCTCTCACTGTCTCCTTCCCTCGCTCTGTGTGTCTCTCTCTGTGTCTCATTCCCTCGCTCTGTGTCTCCTTCCCTCGCTCTGTGTCTCTCTCTCTGTGTCTCCTTCCCTCGCTCTGTGTCTCTCTCTCTGTGTCTGTCTCTCTCTCTGTCTGTCTCCTTCCCTCGCTCTGTGTCTCTCTCTCTGTCTCTCCTTCCCTCGCTCTGTGTCTCTCTCTCTGTCTCTCCTTCCCTCGCTCTGTGTCTCTCTCTCTGTGTCTCCTTCCCTCGCTCTGTGTCTCTCTCTGTGTCTCCTTCCCTCGCTCTGTGTCCCTCGCTCTGTGTCTCTCTCTCTGTCTCTCCTTCCCTCGCTCTGTGTCTCTCTCTCTCTGTCTGTCTCCTTCCCTCGCTCTGTGTCTCTCTCTCTGTGTCTCCTTCCCTCGCTCTGTGTCCCTCGCTCTGTGTCTCCTTCCCTCGCTCTGTGTCTCCTTCCCTCGCGCTCTGTCTCTCTCTCTGTCTCTCTCTCTGTCTCTCTCTCTGTCTCTCTCTCTGTCTCTCTCACACACA
>JAQNCB010000006.1:29902901-29912944 GCA_030068295.1 Euristhmus nudiceps | reverse complement strand
ACAACGGGTCCCCCCCCCCCCCCCCCCCCCCCATTAACCGCGAAAAGTGAGGGATCCCTGTATTACGTGTGTATCAGCAGTTTATTATTCAGTTGTTGAAAGCCATGTAAAATGATTGTAGGGAGCAGAAGGGGGGGTGGGGGTGGGGGGTGGGGTCGTTAGCACATCCACCTCATAGAAAGATGTTGGGTTTGAGTCCCGGGCTCAGCGAGGGCGTTTCTGTTTGGAATTTGCATGTTTTCCTTCTGGATTTCATGGGTTTCTGGATAGATAGGACTCTGACTGGCTTAATTCTGTATCGATGCATGTGTGGGTGCTAAGGTACGTAAATACAAGCAGATGATGAATAGTTCCAGAAAAAGCTTGTATTGTAATGTAATTCCATCATTAGAAAATTTTGAGAGTTCAAAATAAAAGCCATATCTAAATAAAGTTTTTTTGCAAAATTCATTCATTCACATTTCAAACAAAACAGTAGTTAATTATGGCCTGAAGCCATAAGCTTTGATGCCTCCTGTTTGCCTTCTCCTTCTCTTTCTCTCTCTGTCTCCACACTTTTATTCTTCTCCAGGATATGTTTTTTAAAAGTTCTGAGGTTGACTTGCCCTGTGGCTCTCCTCAGGAATCCTCAGCATTTATATTTGAAAAGCAGAAATATAATTATACTCACAAGCATATAGTGTTTTATTTTCATAACAACCCAACAAGAAGATCCTTGCAAAACACTGGCTGCATGAGCCATTTTGGATTTGCCGTCACACTCATTTCTGGCAGCTTGCTCGTCCTCAGAGCAACTAGGACGTCTCGCTGTCTCCACAAGACTCCACCGTCTCTGGGTCAAATACTGGAGGTAATCATTTACACCCATTTCCTCTAAATCGCTAGCCATCGTTGCTTCTGGAGGTGCTACAGTGGTTAACACGTCCACCTCACAGCAAGGTCTGGGTCCACATCCTGAGCACGGGGAGTTTCTGTGAGGAGTTTACATGTTCTCCCTGTGCTTGCTTGGGTTTCCTTCAGGTTCCTCCCACCGTGCAAGTGTGAGTGCTAATGGTTGTGTATGTGCTGCTCTATATTGGTCATGTGCGCTGTTCAGAGTTGAGATGGCTGAGATAGGCGCCTGCCCATAGACGTAAATAAAGTTTAAAAAATGTGTTTGGGAGCCGAGTCCCAAACCAGAGTCAGTAGTGACCTTACAGCCTTTCCCTTAACTTTTTCCCAATTTAATAGTGAAAAGGTTAAAGGAAAGGCCACAAAGTCACTACCGACTCTGGTTTGGGACGCGGCTCTGAAATCTCGCGAACTGATTGCTCGAGACGAATTTCCCAACATTCGTGTAACAGCAGGAGAAGAGGAGGCTGGGATCCGAATCCAAGTCAGTAGCAACCCCTCGTGGCATTTTCCTGAACTTTTTCCCTATTTTTCCTTATTTTTTTATTTTTCGATGACTATTTAAAAAAAAATCTGCGATGCACTGAAGCTGCGGAATTTGAATAGCGATAGCGAGGGACTGTCACAAATATAAACACGCCACCATGCACACAGCCTATAATTGATTTTACTGATGCTCTTTAAAGCTGAAGCCTCACCCATGTAATAGGCTCCTAGTCTCCTGTCCACACTCATGTGTTTCCCATCACCAGCAAGTTTGTGGTTCTCTTCCTAATTTCACTGGACTGGAAAAAGCGAGCGATACACGATGATCTGCAGAACAGGCTTTGATGCAGGACTTTTCACAAATAGCACCCCACCTTCCACAGTGCCATATGGTTCACATTCATCTCCTAATTTATTAGCTATTCATGTCTGCTAGATACTAAACTGAGCCAGCGTGCTGTATGTATAGTCAGACCTGGAAAAAAGAAAACCTTAGAGAGCAGTTTGTGGGAAGGTGTGATGAATATATTCCCTTTTCATGTACCTTTTCTTTATTCATGCGTATTTGTATTTACTCAGCACAAATTCTATAACCGAACAAATACTCGGACTTATCCAACAATAAAAAAAATTAAATAAGGTAAATGAACATCCAGAAATAAAGTCAAGCTGTATCTTTATTGGGTAAAAAAAGACAAGCATGAGCTGGATTTTAAATCACTTTAAAAGAAGAAAAAGAGGTATTACTCACAACAGCTAATATTCAAGATCTCCATGATATAAGCATACTGTACATGTGTTCCATGAGGTGCTACCACTTGGTGGAAGAACTATTTCTGGACTGTACTAAAAAGTCAGCTTTTCAGAGTAAAGGCACTAGTGAAGAATACGAGATCTTATTGTATGAACACATGAGAAGAATGTCTTGGTGAGGCATTCATCCTGTGGATCATTTATATGATTTTATATTCAAGGTTGACGACGTGATAAAACACCATCATTATCATCATCTTCTGCTTCCAGGGGGACACCGAGGCGTTCCCAGACCAGCTGAGAGACATAGTTCCTCCAGCATGTTCTAGGTCGACCCCAGGGTCTCGTCCTGGTTGGACATGCCCAAAACAACACACCAGAGAGGCATTCAGGAGGTATTCTAACCAGATGCCCGAACCACCTCAACTGGCTCCTCTCAACACTAACATGGAGGAGCAGCGGTTCTACTCCGAGCTTCTCCCGGATGGCTGAGTTTGTCATCCTATCTCTGAGTGTTACGAGTTATGCAAGGCAGGTTAGCGTCAAAGCTAAACCCGTAAGCGTACCCGCTGGAGAAAAGCGGTAAATCCATAAGGAGAACTGTGCAGACGGCCAGACGATGGATGAATGAACAAAAACGTTTATTGAATACATCTGTGACCCTGCGAAGGAAGCTCATTTCAGGTGCCTGTGTCCGCAATCTTGTTCTTTCGGTCACTACCCAGAGCTCGTGACCATAACTGAGGGTTAGAATGTAGATCGACTGGTAAATTGAGAAATTTGCCTTGTGGCTCAGATGTCTCTTCACCACAAAGGACTGGTACAAGCTCCGCTTTACTGGCTGCACCAATCTGCCTGTCGGTGTCCCCCCGGAAGTGACCTGGGAGAGGGATCTCTGGACCTCACCCTTTAGGCTGCTGCCCCATGACCCTCCCCCGGATTAAGCGGATGATGATGATGATGAGTTAGAGTCTATTAAGTTGGTACACTCACAAAGTTTCTAAATTATTTTAATACTATATATTTTCCATACATATATAAGGACTAGCTTTCCTTTGAACTATTTTACTGCGAGATCTACCTTCCATTTTGTGTCTTTGATTAAGCTTGTTGCAACTTTCCTGCAAAAACAATTATAGCTAATTTACAACAACATAATCAGTCAGACAAATTATACTTGCTGTTATTACAAACACTTCACTAGAATTTCTTTTTATAATGGCTGTTTTATTTGCTGGGAGAGGGTAAACAGTTGCATAAATTGGTTTCATCATTTGAAAATAGAACATAATTTATTTTTATATGGATGATACACATCTTTATATCCTCAGAATACATACAAATATTGGCACTTTCTATAAACCGTACAACAATGACAAGGACAGACCAAGGACTGTGTTGGTTTATTGAAAAGAATGTTGAACATATTAATAATTCTAAAGCAGTGGTGACCAAATGTAGGTAAACAAACTAGAATTTAAATTTAATGGCTGAAATTAAATAGTGAAGCCAAAAAAAAAAAGATTTATAATAGTGAAGCTAATCTAGCTAGGGATTTAGAGCAAGATAATAAATCATTACAAGCATAACTATAAACACTCATTCGCTTATTTGTCAAACCTCTTAATCCTATTAGGGTGGCAGGGAGGCTTGAATTCTATCTCAGCCAGCAGTGAGTGAATGAGGGAAACAACCTGAAAAGCATACCAGGCCACTGCACACACACACACACACACACACACACACACACACACACACACACACACACACACACACACACACATTTTATATATATATATATATATATATATATGAGCTGCATAATATTTGTGTTTACCTATGGGAGTAACTGAAGTCTCTGTCTATCTATCTATTTTACATCTCCATGGCGTTGGCACCATCTTGAAATATTTTGGGATAAACCTTTTCATTAACTTCATTTGATCTTGGACATTTTACATATGGCATCAGTTAGGTGCCTTTTGATGTCGCCATGTATTTTAAAAACACTTATCCTATTATACCTTACTTTTATTAGGCTGTAATGATTTTTCATCCCAGTGACATGGTCATTTCCATGGGGGGGGGCCACAAACGCACTTCCCACATTATACATTCAGTAGTCTGTAATCACAAATTTGGGGGTATATTATATTTAACCTAGTCCATGTTAGAGTTTATATTTTGGTGTAACTGGCTGCAGGGTTTGGGTTGTTAGTTCATTAGGATTCGTGTCAACATTTTTTGTAGCTATACAGAAACCGAAGACCCTTCTTTTAAAAGACAGTACTGAATCTCATTAGTTTGGTGACGAGTCTAGCTGGTACTCTCTTGGTATATTCATAAAATGAATTTTCTTTATTATCTGGTATCAATTTCAAATCTACACAAAATGTATATATATATATATATATGTGTGTGTGTGTGTGTGCAGGGGTTTCATCAGGGTTGTTCAGTTTTCTTCCATAGTTCAAAGGCATGCACATTAGGCTAATTTACTGTTCCATATCCATATTCCATCCCCTAGGTATCTGTGTGTGGGTATGTGTGTTTTGGCCCTGCAATGGTCTGGTAAGCTATTCATGGTATTCCCCACTTGGGGGGGGGATGTCTGTGCTTTGAAACCATTTAGCGCCTCATCTCTTCATCCCCATGTCTGGGAGGGGTTTTGAAACTATTTAGCGCTTCATCTCTGCTTTTTATTTACACATTCGCGGAAATTTACGTTGATCAACTCTGAAGTCGACCAAATTACGTCAGTACACACAACTCAGCCACTAAAACAAGTCGGTACACGGCATGTAGCCACCACTACAGCCCTGTGCTTCACCAGTTCAGGTAATGAGTGCGTGAGATGAGAAATGTTTCTATGGGATGTGCTGTATTTTCACGTTGTGTATCAAAATATCTTCTGAATACTCTTTCCTTTTGTATATTTTGCTATTATCTCATAAAGCATGGTTATTCTTAATGCAACTGACTTTTATGTACAAAAATATTCATGTAAATATCATAAAAATGATAAAACTGTGAGGCATAATGCATTTTGATAGATTTAATATCTGACACGGAACCATACTCTGGAATTGATTTCTTCGTGTGGTTTATATTATTACATCATTAATACAGTGGTATATGGAACATGTAGGTATGTGCTTCCGTGCGCATATACAGTATATTATGGAATGAAATGCTCCGCACGGTGATATTGGCTGGATATCAGTCATGTGATGAGTTGATATAAACATACTCTCCTGATCAGTCCTGTCTCCGTGATAAAAGAGTGGTGAAAGTGGTGCATTGATTTTTAGTGTCTTTGAGCTCTCTCTGTCTCTTTGGGAGAGAAGTTGTGTCTATTGACTCTCCCGCCTCTTTTGCTTTCTCTCTTCCGTATGGCCTTGTCAGGGAGGATTAATTGCTGGAGGCCAGTGACAAGCTGTCGCTGACAAACTGAGCCGTGCACTCCGGCTGTAAACAGTAAGGGTGTGGACTGGTTTCCAAACAATGTGTTTATTTAAAAGGTCCACTTCCTGTCTACACTTGATAGCCCTCCCATTAATTTCCCTGGCAACGACACTGGGTTTGGAAACATGTTATTGTTTAAAAGAGCAAACACCCAAACAAGAAAGAGTGCTATTTTATAAATGCCAGGTCATATCTGAGAGAGTTCGATAGATTGTTTTTTAAATGGCTATTGGATGCTGTATTTGAACTGACATTACAAATTAAATCTCACCACACCTGTTTTTGTGCTCGTATCATATTGTCTTTCTGCTTTTTACTCGAGTTTGTTTCTGCTGCTGTCCCTTTTGAGCAATTTATTCCCGCAGCCCTGCATAGTAGTAATAGTGGTATATTAATAGGTGGCACGGTGGCGGCCATCTCACAGTAAGAAGGCCTGGGTTCGATTCTGGGTTCTGTGTCGAGTTTGCATGTTCTTCCAGTGCTTGCGTGGGTTTCCTCCAGGTACTCTGGTTTCCTCCCACAGACTGTAGTGGTTAAAAAATAAGTGAGTACACGATGGCAGCGACGCGACCGAGGTGTGTGTGGGGGGGTATCCCCCTCCCACAAGGTGGGACTGGGAGGCGCTTTGAAACTATTTAGCACTTCATCTCCGCTTTTTATTTTCACATTCACAGAAATTTTCTTTGATCAACTATAAAGTAGACCAAATTAAGTCCGTACACGCAACTCGGCCACTAAAACAAGAGGGTCCACGGCATGTACCCACCACTACAGCACTGACTACAATCCAAAAACATGCACAGTAAGCTGATTGGCTGTTTCAAATCTCCCCTAGGTGTGAGTGTGAACGATTGTGTGAGTGTTGGTCCTGTGATGGCCTGGCGAGCTGTCCAGGGTGTACCCCGCCCTTGCCCAGAGTCGGCTGAGATGAGCACCAGCCTCCCCGTGACCCTAATTAGGATTAAGTGGTTTATAGGAATAGTAATTCTGGAAGGTTGAACGTTAATCCTACCCAATGCTTTACATCACATTTGGAATTGTTTTAAGAAGTGGGTGTGTGTGTGTTTGGGTGAGTCAGTGAGTGAGTGTGAGATCCAGGTATTCGTATCTATCAAGGGGACCTAAATCTGTGTATACAGTCACATTTAGGGATGAGTCATCCTTATGAGGACAAAATGCAATTCCCTCTGATGTAATCCACATTTTAAGGTGTGAACAAGCTTTAGGGTTAGTGTTAGGTAAGGTTCAGGTCTGGGTTAGTGTTAGTTTAGGGTTAAGTTCCTCCTCTGGGAAGAAGTCAAACAGTGTTTACACACGACATGGATAGAGTTCAAGGAGACCCTGTACATCACAGCAACCTTTTGTACTGAATCCATAAAGACCTCTAACACACGAAAGAGACCGTGAAGTTTATTGATGGAGGAATTGTAAGATGTTTGTTTTCAACAATATTCATATTAAATTCCAGTGAACTTTCTATGTTAAGAAGTCTGATCCATATTTGTCTTCTCTTTCTATGTTGGTGGGACCACAACAGATTAGTTGACAGAACTTTGTGTGTTTAAACTGAGTGAGGGAATGTGTGATAAAAGTCATATCTAACTTTGAGTTTGAATATTGGAAATATGTTGTTTACGTCTTATCTCCAATGTAGGTTTGGTTTTTTTCAATGTATTGTTTATTGCAGTGTAAGCAGGACTAAATTTTTGGTTTTGATTAGATTTTTGGGGAGGATTTGGAAGCGTGGTCCAGAGACCATGGGTTGCAGCAGATACTTGAACAGGTCTGTTGGCGAGTGACAGAAGCCTGTCAAAGGGTGGATTGAACTAACCAGTCTTTAGTGTCTTTATTTTATCTGTAAGATGATATTAAGTGAAAATTGTGTAAGGGAGGATGTATCTCCTGGGCCTCTGTGAAGTTATGTTTCATAAGCAAGTTGATTATTATGGCCTTCTGTCTCAGTGTGGTGATTAGAGGGATGACAGCCTCGGTGACGGTCCCACATATTGATTTGCCGGAAGGTTGTTCCAAATAGTCATCCCTCGCTATATCGTGCTTCAGTGCATCGCAGATTTTTTCAAACGTATTCATCGAAAAAATTAAAATAAAAAATATGTAGGAAAAGTTCATGAAAATGCCACGAGGGGTCGCTACTGACTTGGATTCGGATCCCAGCCTCCTCTTCTGCTGCTGGGAAATTCGTCTTGACCAATCAGCTTACGAGATTTCAGAGGTCCCAAACCGGAGTCGATAGTGATCATGCGGCCTTTCCCGTAACATTTTCACTATTAAATATGGTAAAATAAAAAGCTAAGGGAAGGCTGCAAGGTCACTACTGACTCTGGTTTGGGACTCGGCTCTGAAATAACAGCATTCGTGTGACAGAAAAGGCATTTCTTACACTTTATTTACATCTATGTACAATTACACGTATGAATTTTATTTATATTTTATTTACATTTTATGCATTGTTTTTGAAGGTTTAATTGTTATTCTAAGCATTTATAGTGGAGGTTTGAGATGCTTTCAGGGCAGAATTCAGATTCAGTGGGTCTTCATGCAGTGTTGCTTTGTGAAAGATTTGCCATCATGAAGTCCTGTTCAGTTTGTTTTGGTACCAGACCTTGTTCACCAATGTTTATAGGAGTTGCAGTGGCTGCTTCTCCAGCAGTCCCAGAGTTGGTGGGTGTGAAGCAGGGCATTAGTTTGAGAAGGTATGGGACTAGGGACAGAGTCTAGACCAGCTACTATTATATAGCTATAAATTATAGTTGGGCTTTTGGTGACTGTGACCCTGTCCTGGTTATCGATGTTGGGTCTCCTTTTCTTCTTTACTTCAGGAGATCCTGAGCACGGCAGAGCAGGTGGATCCCCTGAAGTCTGTAAGGGGGTCTGTAGAGGGTACCCTAAACTCTGGCCTGTTCTGGAATATGAAGAGATTCTGCAGCTAGGCTTCCACACTCTATGAGGCTATATATGGTTGGTTTTGGAAGGCCATGATTTTCAGGGTGTCTATGGAACTGTCAGTGAGTCAATGTCTATATCTAGTCTTGGCTTATTTTAAGGTGTTGCGAAAGGCTAAAGGGCTATAGTAGTATCGTGCTAGTAGAGATGCTAACAGGGCATCTTAATGGTCTGCTAGGATTGTCAGGCTGTAATCCAGGCACTGATCCGTATTTCTATTTATACTTTTTCCAGAGTTAATGGATTAGGAGCTGCTGGTTTTATTAAGGAGGTTAGTTTGACAGAGTTCTTCATCATACCTTTTGGAAATGTATTTTGCTTTAGTCATCAATTCCGTGTAGTGAATTGCTTGTAACATCTTAACATATACTTTGGCTCAATCTAGATCCTGGAGGCCATCTGGAGCAGCTTAGTCAGTCTCTCCGGGGGCTAAACTAAGTGGAGTCTTTAAAGCAGTCCCACACTCACCCTGATTATTTGGTTGAGCCAGCATCTCGAATCTGTTATTCAAATGTAAGGACATGGTGGCTTTGCTGCTAAAAGATCCCTAATAAAATGCAGATATTTTTTAGACAGTTGATGATAAACTAGCAGCTACTACAATGGTTTGGGGTTTGGGGTGATCACACTAGAGGTGTGATAGAAATGCGACTGATACAAATAGGGCTTTTTTGCAAATTTTGAGTTTCGCGTCAAGATGTTTTGCAACTCCTCATGCAAGCGAATATTTTGTGGTTTAAACATGTATATTGCACCAAAACCATGCGACAATTTGTGACTGATTTACAAATGGTTTGCAGATGTTTGGCGAAAAAAACCCTGAATCGCCCGTCATAAATCAGTCGTGTTTCGTTCATGCATTATTAGTGCGAACAAAATGCTAATAAAATATGAATGATGACAAAATACATGGAATATGGCGCGTGCCAGCAAGCCACAAACTTTTCTCATGCTTTCCACATGGAAACTTCCATCTTGTCACATTTCGTTGCAAGCGGAACACAACAACTCCGTGACCTTCGCAGACCGTTTGAGAAAAGTTTGAGACTACTCTGCAACACTGCCGGGTTTTGCAACATTTGCAGAAATTTGAAACATTTAAAAATTTTTCTAATGAGTTCACAAACCAGGTGACTAAAATGCGATTTTCTATGAATGCCACAAGGTCACTACCGACTCCGGTTTGGGACGCTCTCTGAAATCTTGCAAGCTGATTGGTCGAGACGAATTTCCCAGAATTCGTGTAACACAAGAAGAAGAAGAGGCTGGGATCAGAATCCGAGTCAGTAGGGACCCCTCGCAGCATTTTTCTGAACTTTTTCCCTATTTTTCCTTATTTTTAACCTACCGGTCATGACCTATGGTAGTGAAACTTGGGCTCTCAACAACACCATGAGAGAAATGCTCGCGGTAACCCAGTGAAAGATGGAACGCATCATGCTCAACATCACACTGAAAGATAAAAAACAGAACACTTGGATAAG
>JAQNCB010000006.1:29882461-29896902 GCA_030068295.1 Euristhmus nudiceps | reverse complement strand
GGTTTCCTCCCACAGTCCAAAAACATGCACAGTAGGCTGATTGGCTGTTCCAAATCTCACTTAGGTGTGAATGGTTGTGTGAGGTTCGGCCCGCCGATGGCCTGGTGAACTGCCTTGGGTGTTCCCTGCCCTCACCCAGAGTTGGCTGAGATGGGCATCAGCCTCCCTGCGACCCTAAGGATTAGGCAGTTTACAAAATGAATGAATAATAATAATAATAATAATAATAATAATACAGGCATGTAGAATCATTTAGGATGTTTGACTGCACCTGCAGACAAGATGTAAGGTTTTATAAGATTTTTAAGCAAAGCCTCCAAAAATTGGTCAGTTTTACATCAATAATACTTATATGCTAAACTTTTTAAAAACCGCTTACCAGTCTAAACCCCTGCGAAATGAAATGTGCTCATTCCTGAGCCTGACAACTATGAACAAACATAAAAAGGGAATTAAAAATCACCGCTGCAGCCTTTCCTTTGATGCAGAGTCCACGGTATAACAGGTAAACTAGGAAGGATGGCATTTAAGCCCCTCTTTAAGCTTGTTAATCCCTCCCTGCTACAGGCAAAACCTGCTTGGTGAGATCCCTGTCAATCTTGTAGCCGTCTGGATTTACATGCATTCGCTCGACTGCTCACAGCCCCCTGTTTCAGCAGACGAGGGCAAACTTCTGATACGCTCCATCCAATCCGGGCTGTTTTAGTTTTTTGTTTTTTTTGTTTTTTGTGCATGTGTTGAGAGTTTAAGGGTGTGTGGGGTCTTATTTACAACTCAGCACAACTTGCTCATGGAAATTGACTCCTCAGTTTCTGTCCGCATGCCAGGTGCTGAGGGGTGGAACCGGGAAGTTCGCTGCCTGCTGTATGATAAGCTGGCAGGATCCATCAGGCTCCACGAGCAGATAGTGTTCTGCATTTCTGTCATGCTTTCATCATCAGCTGAGGTGAAATGAAAACCAGAACTGAGTCAAAGAGGTCCATTTAGGAGGATTAACCGATGCCAGCTTTAATTTCAGAGACCACTGGCGTGTCCAGGGAAGGTTTGCGCGGCTTTGCCGGCTGCTGGTTGGCAGCGTGAGCACCCATGAGTACTGCAGGGGGACTCCATTGATCCCTGAGCCTCTGATTCATTTCACAAAACACAGAGCGAAACAGTGTTAGAGCAGCCGTGTGGCTCCTGGTCAAGCTAGCTTAGCGCTCTACACCATTCTTTAATGTTGTCTCGCTCACCCAATACACAGTCGCACCCCCAATCCCAACCCCATCTTTTTTTTTTTTTTTTTTTTTACCTTTTCAGAAAAAGGGAGACAGGAAGCATGTTGCAGGAAGGAGAACGATTTGTAAGGAGTCATTAAGGAAGGAGGTGACAGTTCAAACGAGCAGCTTTGAGGCGGTTACAATGGCACGCACAAAACCGAAAGAGAAGGTGCGCATCACACCACACCTCTAATCCACCGTGCTACCCCGAGAAGGAACTCACCCACAATGCCATCACGGTGGCGTGATGGATGGAACCTTGGTACGACACACACGCACACACACACACACGGCTGAGGGTTCCCAATCGATTTCACCCAGCGTTTGTCCCTCACCGAGTTCTCTTCTCGTCATACAAAACCCTTCGTCTGTACACAATGAAAAACAGAAACTCTTCCCTTTTTTTTTTTTTTTTTTTGAAGAAATGTTTAATATTTGTTCGATGCAACTTTGGCTTATTGAAAGACGTTGAGTCTTTGAAACTCTCCAACATGCAATAACATAAAGATAATTAAACTCTTATTTTTAATATCACTGGGTATTATTATTAGAAATAGCATTTCAAATGACATGTCACAAGGGAGCAAATATCATTTACAAATCACTAATGACTTGCAAACACTCCTCTAGCCTCCGGTGCAGCGTGCTGTCGTACGCACAGTATGGGTGCCGAGCACTGAAATAAGTACCAGTGTGAGGCATCTCCGTGCTCCGGCTTTAAAGCTCCGAGCTTACTAACCCCCCATCCCTTCCACCCCCCCTCACATCCCTTCCACCCCCGTCTTAATTCTCAAAAACCAATCACTCAAAAGCTTCTCATTATTATGCGTCACACAGAAGAAGCTCGTTGGTCCTCTAATGGCTTTGTGCTGCTGTTTGTTCTGAATATGCAAATGAGCGCCTAAAATATGTACATATCCCGCACTGAGATGGATGAGCTTCGGGTATTAATTATTCAGAAGGCATTATCATTATTAGACTTTGCATCTTCTATTAGGGCAAATCTCGAAAGAAAGGAGAATAAAAAAATAAATAAATAAATAAAAGAAAATAAAACCTTCACCTCATGCCGGACTGCCGATAATGAGTCATCAATAAAACATTTTCATAATGTCAGGAAGACGCAAGTGCGCCCGCTTGATCTAATTCTACATCCACTCTCATGGTCATTAGTTCAATATGGCAGCCGCAGCATTCCGTGAGGCCGAGTGAGGAGGAAAAGGAGGCCTTGTTTTATATGAACGGACTGCATGCATCACAAAAACATTTAATAAATCCGAGTCAAGTCAAGGCGGTACGGTGGTGTAGTGGTTCGCACGTCCGCACCATAGCAAGAAGGCCTGGGTTCGACTCCCAGCCTGGGCGTTTCTGTGTGGAGTTTGCATGTTCTCCCCGTGCTTGCGTGGGTTTCCTCAGTGTACTCCGGTTTTCTCCCAAAAACATGCACAGTAGGCTAATTGGTGTGAATGGTTGTGTGAGTGTTGGCCTTATGATGGCCTGGTGAGCTGTCCAGTGTGTACCCTGCAGTCGGCTGTGATGGGCGCCAGTCTCCCCGTGACCCTAATGAGGATTAATTGGTTTAGAAAATGAATGAATGAGTAAAGTCGGGGCGGTACGGTGGTGAAGTGGTGAGCATGTTTATCTCAGAGAAAGAAGGTCCTGGGTTCGATTCCCAGCCTGGGTGTTTCTGTGTGGAGTTTGCATGTTCTCCCCGTGCTTGTGTGGGTTTCCTCTGGATACTCCGGTTTCCTCCTACAGTCCAAAAACATGTACAGTAGGCTGATTGGCTGTTCCAGATCTCCCTTAGGTGTGAATGGTTGTGTGAGTGTCGGCCTCGCGATGGCCTGGTGAGCTGTCTAGGGTGTACCCTACCCTCGCCCAGTATTGGCTGAGATGGGGCCCAGCCTCCCCATGACCCTAATTAGGATTAAGTGGTTCAGAAAAATGAATGAATGAATGAATGAATAAAGTCAGGTGAAGCTGGACGTGTCTCTCATGCATCGCTTATCTTGAATGATGGCCGATTATAATGCAAGTCAAAGGTCATGGGTTTTCTCTCTTTCCTATTCCTAGACACCGCATGTAAAGAATTTTTCTTCCGACCAAGCATCATTAAATTCTCACACCGTAAGATCAGTCGAGGTTCGGAACGTCTCCGAGGTGACGAGATAAATTTGGCGTAACCGGAACCTGCTCAGCGGGAGCCAGGGAGCAGGCAGGGCGCTGAGGCCTAATGCAAATTGTAACTAGTTAAGCACAGCAAAATAATGTGATGCCATGGTCTGATCCACAGTGCCGTTATAGTGTTAGCATGTGCAAATAATTACATTTCCCTCCTGATACAATTACATTATTTGTTCTGCTTGCATTATACACCAATAAAAGCAAACATGATATTAGAATTCATGACACTTTTCTCATTGCATTATCAATATGTGGAAATAATTGTCTGCTGAGAGATTAAATTACATTATTGTGTATCTTTTTCATGCCTAATAAATAATGATGGATGGCTTTTATTTTCATCACCACCACCTGCAACCATTTTGTCGTCTTCCCTGAATGTTAAAAATGAAAAAAAAAAGAGAAAAAAAAGACTAAGAAGTAGATAAAGGAAGGAATCGGGGGTGGGCATTGTCTGCGGAATAGAGACGGATAAAGAGGGAAAAGCCGAGGGAGTGCGGCTGTCAGAGATTCAGCAACTCTTCAGGTTTCATGTTTGTTCCTGTTGGGATGAACGCAGCCTCGTGCGTCTGACGAGTGACAAATTGAATTTCCGTGAGATCTGTATTTATTTATTAGATTAGTCACAGACACAAATCACAGCTCTATTATTATTACAGTTTGTTGTAGCGGGTTACAAACATGCCTCGAAGCCTGTGAGTTTTGATTCGTCGCTGGTCTTCCAAACATCCTTTATTTACCTTTTCGAAGTAACTCGCTTGGCTTTTAAATTACTTATGCGAGATAAATGTATCGACAGCACCCGGAGGTCTTCGGGGGCCCACTTTGTGCCGGCGTACTGTATAAATAATAGCATTGATGCTCTGCTGAGTGACAGGGAGATCTATCAGACGGAGTGGCCACTAGCCATCGCCCCGTCGCTCGCTACGCTAACCCGCTAGATCAGTGCCTACACGGTGGCATTTGCGTCTCCTACATTTCCAATAGA
This sequence comes from Euristhmus nudiceps, assembly GCA_030068295.1. Classification (NCBI taxonomy): domain Eukaryota; kingdom Metazoa; phylum Chordata; class Actinopteri; order Siluriformes; family Plotosidae; genus Euristhmus; species Euristhmus nudiceps. Next base: position 29,892,471 of record JAQNCB010000006.1, on the reverse strand, counting down.
TTTTTTTCCCCCCTCTCTCTCTCCCTCCACTGGCTCAATTTTAATCAGTGCATTTGCACATTAAGATAAGAGAATTGATGAGTTACCAGTCTTCAGTCTGCTAGAAGCTTGATGTTTAATTGGCTTCTCTTCCCCCTCCACTTTTCCGCCAACCTCCCACGCACCTTAATAGTCAATAACATTCCCTTCAAACTCCTACTGTGTTTGATGCAATTGTTGGCGTGCTGTTATGAGAGATAAAACAACATAAGAACATTTATAGTCCAAGTTAATTGGCATCAGAGAGTGAGGGGGGAAAAAACAGATTAGCGTTATAACTTCATAACTTCTAAAGTCATGGCTTGTGCACAGCTAGGCGTTAGACCATTGTAAGATTTACATTTTAATGAAATATTTGAATAAGTGCTTGAAATTCACTCTAGCAGGTCTCCGGCTCCTAAAACCAACATTTGGTTTTTGTGTTTTTTTTTTTTTTTTTTTTTTTTTTTTTTTGAATGGCAGGGTCGGGGAAATTAACATGCCAGTCATACAGATTAAAGAGGCATCAGTGTAAAGTCAGACGCCGTTTCAATCAAAGGTTAACTGCAGGTAAACAGCGGTCATGACATCTTTTAATGACTTTTCTTTCCTCGTCGCTTTTTTTTTTCTTTTTTCTTTTTTTTACCTCCTTGTTTTGAAGAAACATTTCAAATCCAGGCTGAATTCAGAGAAGGACATCGAGCAACACGGAGAGCCTTTAAGATGCTGCTCTGTGTGATATTAATGATGCAAAGCTTGACGTGAGTGAACGGAAACGTGCGTTAACTGATTTAAAGGAACATTGGACACGTTTAAATGGTACACGGATTAAAAAAGACTTGATTTGCGCTCTTTTTGGCTGATGGATGAAACACACTAACCCAGGTGTCGTGTTTTGGTGATAATGGACATGAATGAAAAGTCTTGCTTATGGATGTTAACATATGGCGACATTAAGCAGTCCGACTTTTAATTTAGTTATTCATGAAGGTTTAAAGCATGGGTGTCAAACTCAAGGCCCGTGGGCCAAACCCGGTCCTCCAACTCATTTTATGTCCCCGTGAGAGCTTTTAAAGTGTATGATTAGCATACACTCTTTACATCGACCGTTACCATGAAGCGTAATTCGCCGACCATCCACTAGGTGGAACCAACTTATTTTAAGTACAACTAGCTATTCATGACTCAGGAAAGATTGTAAGTTCGCTTGTCACCATGAAGCTCTGTCATAAAAGAAGAGTGAATTAAAAAAAAAAAAGAGGACAAATGCGTCACGCTCGAGGTGCCATAGAAAATCAAAAGTGCAGGTATGTGTTGTTTTGTGACTCCACAATATTTGGTGAAAGATGCCAGTTTACGATCGTTTTGCGGACGTTTGGTGATCAAAAGTGAATCTCCTGTGGTAGCTTTTTGTTTTTGAACGATTCGTTTTTTCTCGTGCGTTATTAGTGTGAACAAATACGCAAAATAAATTTCAAACGATAACAAAAACAGCATGCGTGTTCCTCGCGAAAGAAAAAGTTCACAAATTTCAAATGTTTCAAATTTTCCATGAACCAGGCACCCAAAATGCGATGCCTCAAATGTCACATGACAAATCTGAGAGCGAAAGGCGGCAGCCGCGGATTGCTATTGGCGTCAGTCGCTTTCCTACCGCACCTCTAGCGTGATCACCCCCTTCTAGCAAAAAGCACGTTTTTGTAACGTTGCGGGTTTCCTCACACAGTGCTAACACATGCACATTAGGCTCCAAATTGCCCCGAGGTGTGAGTATGAATGATTGTGTGTATGCTGGCCATGCAATGGACTGGCGAGATGTTTAGCGCCTTCACCCAGTGTCGGCTGAGATAGGCTCCAGCCTCCCCGCAACTCAAGAGGATGAATTCCAAAATGAACGAAGTCCAGTCAGCATTGTGTCAGCGCCGCCCCTGAATACAGTCCTCTATTCATTCCCTCACGCTTTTAAACAATCCCGATGATATTTGCAGAGGTGCACGTTTGTGTAATATTCGCCGTGTACACGGAGCCGCGTCCCCGTGGGGGTTGAAGAGCAGTGACAGGCAATCTTTTCAACAGCAGGTGCTAATTGAAACAAAACAAGGTCTGATTAGCGCAGCGTCTGGCAACCAATGAGCCAAACAGTGCTCGCTACACACACACACACACACACACACACACACACACAAAAAGGCCTCCAAACATAAGAGGCCCTGAAATAAAGTGGTCATCATTTAATTAACAGAACGTGTTTTAATTACTGGCTAATCTAAGCAGCAGTGTGTGTCAAATTAACTGATGTACTAAGTGGCTGTTTGCAATATCAGAAAACAGACAAATAATTGGAATCTAATTGCAGCCAGGTCTATTGCATGCCAGCGCCCGCAGCAGGCCATCTTAATAAACAAAGTCTTTTTTTTTTTTTTTTTTTTTGGGTAATCTATTCTGAACCCTTGAATAACAAACGCTGCTGCCTTTTCTAATTGTCATGCTTCAGTGTTGGGGATTTGCCAGCTCAGACTATTAAAGTGACGTTCTTGTGCGGATTGCTGTTACATTGCATTGCTTTAATTAAAATGAAATGAGAAGCAGAAATAGTTTTGTTACCGCAACTCGATACTTGTAAATAAGAGAGCGCGCTAATTTCACTCCGAAAGCACTGCACTGAAGGTGGGGGCTGCGATCAAACGAGCAGCACGACGTGCAGGCGCGATTCACTGATTACGTGGCGGACTTCAGGAAGATTAAAAGTGGTGTGATGATGATTTTGTTGTTGTTGTGTCTGAGAGGATGTTCTGCTATCATTCCTATCTGTGTGTGTCTCATATTTCTAACTTTGTACTGCACAGACGGTCCTCAACTTACATTTTAGTTACGTTCTGAACGGCCAAACGTAATGTGAAAAAAATGCATGTTGTTACTGTACGTTCCAGTAACATATACCCGTTCATACTGTACTATACATCCATAAATATTATTACCGTATCTCATAAAACACTCCTAAATCAATTATTATAAACATAACATTGTTAAATAATATCAACATTAATTTCAAATAAATACAATTTTCATCAAATGGTGGAGGAGGAGTCACATAAGGGCTTGCGGATCGTTGACGTCACTTTCACTATAGCAGTTTCTCCATTTCTTCAATCAGCTGTCCATGTTTCTTACTTATCACCGTTGACTGCATCACCACTGAACCTTTTATATGCCCTAAGATGCGATCTTTCTGCTTATAAATGGTTCCGATGGTCGACGGAACCATTTGGAAGAAACATGCAACATTCACCTGTTTTTCACCAGCATCAATTTTCTTGATAATAGCCGTCTTCGTTTCGAACGAGATGGCTTGCCGCTTTTTCTGATTACAACTATCACTAGTAGGCTTACACTTCTGACCAATCATATCTGCTTAGGGTTACAAATACGCAAAACAGTGTTTGAACTACAGTCAGTTCAAATGTAAAATTGAAATAAACGTAAAGAGAGTACCGTCTCAGACGCTCCCCAACTTACGAACGAGTTACGTTCCGATTCGTTAGGTGAATTTGTTCATAAGTTGTTGGTTTGTGTATAAGTAACGTGTGTAAGTAACGTGCCACTTTGACCATTTTCTCAGCAGCATCAAGTTTCTTTCTAATCGCCACCTTCGTTTCAAATGAGATGGCTCGCCACTTTTTCTTTCACTTTTGCTTTTTACCAACCATATTGGATTAGGGATGTACGAACAAAGCAACGATAAAACACAAGACTTCACTGACGACATCTGAACACTCGGGTAACACATGACGAAATGAGCAGAGGAGAGTGATGCTGGGCAGAATGTTTGTTTACGATCGCAGCGCCGGGCGTTGGTATCAGCGGCGGAAAGATGTACTACACAGGAAAAGGCGCTAAATATAAAAATCTGACTTTTAGGCAACTCTGTTCGTGTCTCCGAATGTTCGTATGTAGAGGAGCGTCTGTAATCTAATAAATAAAATGGCACAATAATAAATGTTTTCATATAAATTATTATTTTTATGAATTGCCTGCACCTACCTGTATTTACACAGCTGTGAAACTTGGGCTCTTCAGCCTCCTGGAGAACTGGAGACACTTCAACATGAGGCCTAATACTCAAATCATTACATATACATACGGTGTGTTATGGAAAAAAGCATGGGGGCTGGCGCCCATCTCAGCCGACTCTGGGTGAAGGTGTGGTACACCCTGAACAGCTCACCAGGCCATCACCGGGCCAACACACCCACACACATTCATTGACGCTCTCACCCAGGGGGCGATTTGGAACAGCCAGCTAACCTGCTGTGCATGTTTTTGGAGAGTGGGAGGAAACCAGAGTTCCCAGAGGAAACCCAAACAAGCACGGGGAGACATGCAAACTCCACACAGAAACGCCCGAGCTGGGAATCGAACCCAGGCCTTCTGGCTGTGAGGCGGACATGCAAACATTATTCATTCCTTTGCTGAAACATTTCGTCCTAATTAAGGGTGCGGGGAGGCTGACACCCATCTTGGCCGACGGGTGAGGGCGGGGTACACCCTGGACAGCTCGCCAGGCCATTGCATTATACTGTATATAGTGTGTGTGTGTGTGTGTGTAGATAGATAGGTAGGTAGATGGATGGATGGATAGATTCTGATATTTTGTTCAGTGCTCCTTAACCGCTCCATAAAAAAAACGAGAGGTAATGGAGGTCCTCCCTCATCACCAGGTACCATTTCACTGTTTGAAAACAAAAGAGGTCACATGGCCTTACTGGGTTTTGCATCTGGACTCTTCATTCATTCATCCATTAATTTTCTGAACCGTTTAATTCTAATTAGGGTCGCGGGGAGGCTGGCGCCCATCTCAGCCGACTCTGGCAGAGGGCAAGGTACACCCTGGACAGCATTAGTGTCTGTGTCCTAGTGTTTAATTTGCATGATGACGTGTCCATCTGCAACGCCCACTAGAACTTTACTATCATTTGCTTTTATATGAAGTGAAAATCAGATGCACTTTTTATTAAACCACATCCATACGAGTCAGTCTCAAACAAAACATATCTGATCCTGCTCTGAGTCCAGAAACTTATCAACCGCTCTCCGGCCATAAAAGTCCACTCCGTAATACAGGATTACATCATCAGTATTAATACAAAAGCTCTTTCTGCTCTAGTGGGGCTCTCCCTGAGAGATCCGGTGAGAAGCTCAGCCATCCGGGAGGAGCTCGGAGTAGAACCGCTGCTCCTCCACGTTGAGAGGAGCCAGTTGAGGTGGCTCAGGCTTTTGGTTAGAATGCCCCCCGAACGCCTCCCTGGTGAGGTGTTTCGGGCATGCCCGACCGGGAAGAGACCACGGTGTCGAACTAGAACATGCTGGAGGGACTATGTCTATCGGCTGGTCTGGGAACGCCGCAGTGTCCACCGGGAAGAGCTGGCGGAAGTGGCCGGGGAGAGGGACATCTGGATCTCACTGCTTAGGCTGCTGCCCCCGCGACCCGACCCCAGAGCAAGCGGAAGATGATGATGATGATGATGATGATGATGCTCTTTCTAATAAACAACACGAGCAATAAATCACATTTTCGTGTCTACCCTCAGGGCATCACGGTGGTGAGCACGTTCGCCTCACGTTTGCAAGGAGGTCTCGGGTTCGATTTCCGGGCTCGGGCGTTTCTGTATGGAGTTTGCATGTTCCCTCCATGCTCGAGTGAGTTTCCTCTGGGTACTCTGGCTTCCCCGTACAATCCAAAAACATGCACAGGAGGCTGATTGGCTGTTCTAAATCGGCCCTTGGTGTGAGTGTGTGAATGGTTGTACATGTGTTGGCCCTGCAATGGTCCGGTGTGTGGCGCAGGATGTACCCCACCTTTGCCCAGAATTGGCTGAGATGAGTGCCATCCTCCGCGTGACCCTAATTAGAATTAAGCAGCTTAGAAAATGAATGAGTGAGTAGATACATGGATGCACTGAGAGAGGACATGAAGTTAGTTGGTGTGAGACAAGAGGATGCGGAGGACAGGGATGGATGGAAACATGATTTGCTGTGACGTCCCCTGAGGGGAGGGGCAGAAAGAAAAGTAGTAGTAGTAGAAAATGAATGAATGAGTGAATGTATGCTCTCTTAAGACCCCACCGTCCTCATTTCGGGATACAGTATTTCCACCAGATTGTATAAACCCCCACTTTATTCTATTTTTTTTTTTAATATATATAAAAGTCACCAAGCTTCCTCTTTCTCTTGAGCATGTTGGTTCTGCTATTTTTGCTCTTTTATTGCTGCAACATTTGAATTTCCCCTTTGGAGACCCATAAAGGATTATCTGATCTGATCCTTTCTAATCTTAAGTTGTATCGTGGCTCTGTGCTTGTAACATCATCATGCGAGGACCACTGGGTTTTACTCTTTTGCAGAAGTTCCTCCCGTTTGAAGACTCTGAATAAGTTTTGTTGCGATCCGGTGGTTAGAAGTAGAAGCGAAGTGGAGAAATAATAACACTTGGTTTGGGTCTTCTGAGGTTTTTAGCCTGTGATACACTTGGTGGATCATTTTATAAAGACCTACATGGAATATCTCTAATACTCTGCCCACTCTGATCACAGGCTTTCAGGAATTTTTTGGTTTGTCGGTTGAGTTTTATTACTGAAGTCTTTAATTGTTATTAAGGTTTAAAGTATTTCTGACATTAGTTTTGATTTTGACAGGCTATCCACTCTACACATGCAATTAAACAGAAATAAAACTTCATACAGTGGTTTAATAATTGGCTGAATACAACAGACAAGATTCCAAACACCATGTTCTGCTTCATGAATATCCTGAAGTCCAGCCCTTATAGTGTGTTTAATACTTTTAATTGTTGTGTGTGTGTGTGTGTGTGTGTGTGTGTATATAAAAGTGTTTGCCGGAGTGGGCATCATTGGAAGGTCATATTTAGCATAAATATAAAGTTACAGTCATAATTTTAAAAAGTTCCTGTAATCCTATAGATGTAAAAATATAATTCATCATAAAATAAAACAGCAAAAAAAAGATCTTATTGGGATTGGTTGCTTCAGGAGACTGAAAATACCCAAATATTTGATCTTTATGGAAAGCATAGGTGACTATAGCAGATTTGGTTTTGGAGAAATGTGCAGAAAATATTTGTTTTAAACAGAAGGGACAATGGGAAAAAAATTAAAATAATAATAATAAAAAAACAGAACAAATCCAGTTTTGATCAGAACCCTGCTTAGTAATTTTTAAATTGTACTTAGAACTGTCGGAATGTCACTAATAATATATTGATAGAATATTACACTTATTTAAAATTACATTATAAGCACACACACACACACATCTATATATATATATAACTTTAATAATGATAAAAATAAAAGATCATAAACATCTAATGATATGTAATAAATAATTCCTTACTAGCTTATTATCATGTTATAACCACGGTGTCATGATTCATTATAATATATTATAACGCCATATGGTGGAACGAACACGCGCATTAATCACTTATCAGATTCATTAAGGGCTGTAAAGTTGTGCATAAAATCAGTAAAATTATCTCACACACACACACACACACACACACAGAGCGCTATCTCCAAGCTTCCTGTCACTCACTATGTTTGTGTGCTTGATAGTGTGATGATAGTAGTTAGTGAACATCTGCATGATGCGCTTGTATTATCTGTCAAGTCTGTGCAGTGAACCACAGCCTGACATTATAATGCATGCTGTCATAACAGTGTAATAATAATAATAATAATACAATAAATTTATTTATAGCATGTTAGAAATGATTCAAAAAAATCAAAATTTTATTATATTCATTTTAATATTTCTGCTGTACATATTGTCGATACAAATCCGACTCGCAAACATATTTATTCAGTCTTTATTATTCAGTATTTATTATTTATTATCGATCCCATTGCACCATCACTCATTACTATTCTTGTATTTTTCTTTAATTTATTGTTCAGTTGCCCTTGTCCCTGTTTTTGTATGTTTTTTTTTTCATTATTTCGTAAGTACACTGAGAGCAACAAATACCGGAGTCAAATTCCTTGTATGTGTGCACGTACTTGGCCAATAAACCTGATTCTGATTAATAATTGATTTTAATTTAGAATGATGAGAAATGGCGGCGTGGTTAGAACGCCCGCTTTACAGCTGGAAGGTCCTGGGTTCGAGTCCCAGGCTGGTTTGGGTGTTTCTGAGTGGAGGTTTGCATGTTCTCTCCATGCTTGTGTGGGTTTCCTCCGGGTGCTCTGGTTTCCTCCCGAAATCCAAAGAGACTGTACAGTAGGACGAGTGGCTGTTTCAGTTTGCACATAAGTGCGAGTGCGAGCACTTGTGTATGTTGGCCGTGCGATGGTTTTGAGCTGTTTAGGGTGTACTCTGCCTTCGCCTAATGTGGGCTGAGATAAGCTTCAGCCTGCCCGAAGCCCGAGCAGGAGAATTAAGCAGGTGAGCAAATAAAGTGACTGAGAAATTAGAAAAATTCTGGAGAATCAGAGGAGACTCTTATTTATTATTATTAATAATAATAATCATAATAATAATAATAAATTATTTTTGATGTTTAGCAGAATTCAGTTTTTAAGCGTTTAAAAAAATGTTTGTGGAGAGCCTGTAGAGAGTGACCTGAATCATCACATTACTGTGATTTCACGCAGTGTCTGTATCATGTTGCCGATGGTACTTTAGAAAGCTTCCATTTAAACCTAAAGGTCGGGAGTCGGTCTGTTATTAATTCTGCCTGTAGCTTCCTGTATCTTAAACCACATGATGTCACTCACTCAGATCTTAAGCTGCATTAGTATCAGTTTTCTTTTAACATACAGTACCTTCCACTGACTTCCCAAACATTACATGTGCATCAGAAGAGAGTGGAGTACTCGGAGTTTTCCCCATGAGAGCCGAACGCTCGCTCACTGGTGCGAGATGATCCTACAGAGATAGAAATAATGAACTATCAGCAGTAAAAAGAGCTTTCGATGGGTTTTTATATTGTTTCCTTTAAATCCTGCCTTTGAGTGGCTTTAATTAATAACACACTGGACGTCATTTCCGTATCAGAGCAATAAGATAAGCATGAAACAATTTACGTCACCTGAAGCTTTTTAACCAATCAATGCGACTGTTTGTAATTGCTTGTTTCACAAGATTAAAAGTGCTTAATCCTGATCTCTGGCTGCCGTTCAGTAGCGAACACGACCCTGCACTCTCCGTCGTAAAAAAAAAAGTGACTCGTCGTCATCAGCGTTTATCTCCATCAAGAAATCCATACCGCTAATATTTTGGGAATTTTAATGCCGTCAGGATTTATAGCCGCTCAAATGCAGTTATCTAAATTGCCAGTGGGAGGGACGCTTTAACTGTCTCTTTAATTACACCAGGATTTAATGTGCACGTCGAGCTGCTGGAGATTGTCCGATACGCACGACGCCGGTGCTCCACTGACCAGTCTGTTATCCACACACAAATATGGTGAAGCAGGGTGGAAAACCGCGCTTCATTTCATTCCTCCGTTCTTCTCCCACCAAGTTTTCCTCATAAGTGCCGAGTGTGTGGAAATGACGATTTTGGGAGAAACAGCCGTGAACAACCAACGTTTTCTTTTTATTGCATTTTTATTGAATGCTCCAGTCAGTCAGCGAGACTGGATATAACATGATAGTCTGCATAAAACATGAGCGTGAAGGAGGGATTACAGACTGATGAAACAGGTTGATGAGAAAATCTGTTCTCGAACAAAATGAAAAAAAAAAGAAACAAAAGAGAAGGAAAATAATGAAGGTTTTCATCCTTGATGTCGGGTCGCTCACGGGTTTTCCTTCACTGTACCTTTAATCATGTGACGGGACCAACGTGTACAGCATGACACCACTAATATAATAATAAATACCACTAATATTATAGAACACAGGAGCAGAATAATTAGAAGAGGTGTGTGTGTGTGTGTGTGTGGGGGGGGGGGGGGGGGGGGTGTAACCTAA
>JAQNCB010000006.1:29846124-29856607 GCA_030068295.1 Euristhmus nudiceps | reverse complement strand
AGAGGGAGGAAGAGAGAGGGGGAGAGGGAGGGGAAGAGGGAGGGGAAGAGAGAGAGTGAGGGGGTTATGACAGTTTGTACTTGGCTATTAAACATTTGATAAATCTATCACAGCAGTATGGTGACGTAGTGTGCAGCACGTCCACATCACAGTGAGAAGGGTCTGGGTTCAAGTCCCAGACTCCGTGTGGAGTTTGCGTGTTCTTCATGTGCTGGTGTGGGTTTCCTCTAGGTTCTCCGTTTTCCCCCACACAGTCCAAAGACATGCACATGAAGCTAACTGGCTGTTCCAAATTGCCCCTAGGTATGAGTGTGAATGTTTGCATGTGAGTGTCTGCTGGCCCTGTGATGGACTGGTGTACGGTTCAGGGTGTATCCACCTTCGCCCTGGCTGAAATAGGCCCCAGCCTCCTCACGACCCCATAACGTGGTTCTGCAAATGAACAAATAAAACTTTGATGGTGAATAATACTGAGTCCCATCCACACGCACTGTGGGACAATCATTTCTTTCTCTGTACTGGCAAAGGGAGAACGGATCTGAGCACTCGCATACAAAAACCATGCAGAAATACATGAATCAAAGTCCACGTGTGAAAACATCACATTCTTCAAACGTGAAGGAGCGTGCGCCTTCACAGCACTTGAAAAAGGAGTCGCGGGAGCTTTCATGTGTGGCCATGTCCATGGAAACCTGTGTGTGAGGTGAGAATAATGATCTCAAGAGAAAAATACGGTTTCTGAATCATGCACAACACATTTCCCCTTTTCAGGATGTAAATGGAGTCGACTTAGTTTGGGTGCTTTTTCCAGTTAATTATGTCATTGAGATGAAGAGGAACTAAATGAAGCTCGGAGAAAAAAGCCAAAGGACAACAAGGAGAAGAGAGATGAAATCTGTAATAAACTTGAATTATGAATATAATTATGCATGATTATTTTATACTGCCAAGATCCTCTACTCCAGACAACCTCCCCCTCACCCCCTCATCACCACCACCCCATTTATAACTAATCTAAATAAGTAGCTGGCCCCACCAAGTCTTTCGCTTTTCTCCTTTTTTGTGGTGATTTATATAAAATGAGGAGATAAGGTTTTTGCCAGTGAAGGAAATGTGATTGGAGGATTTTTATCAGCCTCTGCATGAATTACAGGTTCGAAAAATGCTTATGCAGGGGCATTTCATTAATCATTTAATCATAAGCCGAGCAGGATGTTTGAACCGATTTCACAAATACCCTTTCATTTCGCCACTTCATTATACTCGCTAATGGATCCAATACATTATATATATATATATCATAAATTATATCACATCGTTGCTGACCATGTAGGTCACTATCACAAGGTGGGGACTCACGCAGCTGAACTGCAGCAATGTTGGAGGGAAGAAAACTACAATTCACATGCTGGCCGTCAGGCCCTGTCTTCCTCTCCAACAGTCCGATTCTCGCCATTTAAGATAATCAAGACACACAAAATAAATAAATAAATAAAAATAAACAGTGGCAATCACGGCAGTGCTGACTTAATCAATATCAAGGATGGTGGAAACGGGACGTTACTGCTACTGCAGATGTTCTAGAGTACAGAGGTTAAATAAAAATACCTGAGAGATATTTGCAGGCAACAAGAAGTGGATGGGGATGGGAATCATAAAGCTGTGTGTACAGTATTCAGGGGAAACGAGAGAAATGACGTGTGTGAGTGTCTCTCTTCTCACATTGAACTGTTACATCCCTCTTATTGTTCCCCATTCACTAGTGAAGATCTGATGTGTTTTATCTTCTATTCTCAGTTCATTCTGGATGAATACAAAGGTTTCCTGGTGAAACCGCTCCAGCTCACAGGCTTAGTATCCCTAATTCACCTGTTCCACATCTAATTTTACATTTTTTTCATTTATTATAACAAAGCTGCGTATCCAGTGGAGTGATGTTACGTATGCGGGATAACTTGGCAGTGCAACAGCAATCGGTAGAAAGTGGAAAAGCCTGAGATGAGGTGTTAAGAAAAACAAGAAGGGAAACGATTTCAAGAGAAACTAGAAAAGCACTCAGAGAGCACAGACCTCCGCCAGGCCATAGGGTCACTAAACTCAATTCTTTATTTTGAAAAATACACAATGTTGATGTCTGGAGAATTTTTGCGAATGATTCCAAGTAATATTTGATGAGTTAAGCGTTTTTGTCAAAACCGGCCCTATCTCTCTCAATAGTTAAGAATCCTTCAAAAAAATCCTGGATCCAGACTGTGATCCTGATCCGGATCACCTCCAAAATCTAATCAATTGTTACTTTTGCTCTTCCGGACATTTGGTAAAAATTTGGTGAAAATCCGTCCATAACTTTTTAAGTTATGCTGTTAACAGACAGACAGACAGACTGACAAACAAACTCCGATGATTACATAACCTCCGCTGGCGGAGGTAATAAAAAGATGGTGATGTTATCAATATCACGTCGGCCGGTGCAGGGGTCGTTAACACGTGCATACAGCAGGAAACTAACGGTTTCAGAAAGACACCGTTGATCCGATTCCATTTTATTTCCAAGAGATACCACCAGTGCTGTCGTGGTCAAAAAATAAGTGAGTACACGATGGCAGCGGCGCGACCGAGGCGCACGGTTTGGTGCTTTGGAACTATTTAGCACTTCATCTCCGTGTCTGGGAGGGGCTTTGAAACTATTTAGCACTTCATCTCCACTTTTTATTTACACATTCATGGAAATTTACGTTGATCAACTATAAAAGTACAGCAAATTGTTAGTCCACGCAACTCAGCCACTAAAACAAATGGGTACACGGCGTGTAGCACTGGATATCACTGTATTTCATCTTTATTTAATACACCTGGAACTGAATGGGAAGCTTTGATTGGGAATTATTCTCTAGTAACGAAGATGTTGTGCTTTGCAAAGCATTTTCAGTTCCATGTTCAGGAATAAAGGAAACAAAACTGAAAAGTACAGCTTGTCATGGTGCAGAGGAAGTGCAACATACATCTTCTTATAAAAGAACGTCACTGTATTAATGATTATAGATCTCTCTTAGATGGGGTGTATTATTAACCTTCGCTTAGTCCATGTGTAAGAACTGTTACTATAGAAACTATCAAACCAGGACAAGTGCATTAATATAAACCTATTATTAGAATTATGGCCTTGCCGCTGTTAGACACTATCTGTGCTGATAAAAAATAAATAAAATAGCCAACATCATCTGATCAATCAGATAACAAATAAACAGGGATATATATATTTATGTTTTTTTGGGCTACCTTTTCATTTGAATACCATTCTCCTTACAGTAGGCAGGAAATGATGGATACCAAGCAGCCGTTTTTTCAGTATTCTTCCAAATTCACACCTTAAAAAGCAAGATGAAGCAACGTGACACACTTATGAATTTGCGGTTCATAAAATAAAAGCCGAAGCAGCATCTCGTCTCGCTTTCATCCTTTGTTAAACTGGATGGTCCCCTTCCCCCTCCCCCCTTCCTCCTTCCCTTCTAATGACATGTAGAGTACGAGTGCATAATTAATAGGAAATGAAATATTCAAATGGCCCTTAAATCAGCCTCTCAGAAGAGTGTCTGGACATGACGAGGTCTGCATGAACAGCACAATTGACAGCGGGAGGGACCATGAACGCTGGCATGTGTCACTTTCTGGACCTCAAGCGCAGGACTTTTCATAAAGCTTCCTGGCAGGATGACAGTCTCGCATGTAAATTGCCACAATAAAACAAGTTAAATAGACATGGCTTAAACAGTCAGCATTCTACATGTCATTGAAACAGCCTGTCCTCTTACTGCCGGCTTAATAATACAGTCGGAGAGAGAGCGCTGGTGTAAACCACACTGAGGGAACAGCTATCACAACAATCTCTGAGCAAACTAGAGATAAGTTCCTTTGTTTATTGTTCCGACTGACATGCAGACGTTAACTTGAACAAATATGCCCTCCAGAAAAAAAAAATAAATAAAAAATACAGCTTAGTATCGCTTAGTATTCATTTATTTATTCGTATTATATTTGCCATTTAGATTAAGAAGTCCCACTGTTAGGAGGGCTTGTGTTGTCTTTAACAGTTATTCACAATTTATGCTTCAGGGTAAACACGGCGTCCAAACTCGATGAGGACAATAAAATGGATGATGACTGCTTCTATTTTTTTATGGAAATTATCAAGTTCGACAATAAATACAGCGAGGAAAAACAGGTCTAGAGTCAACATTCCATTTTAGATAACTTACTCTCTATCTGCCTCATTAGGGATTAAAATAAATCATTAGTTAATTGTCAATACATAGAGATAAAAACTAAACTGATCCATTGCTCTTATACAGATACATGAACACTGAGAGAATAAGTGAATAATAAGCAATTGTTGAATGAGGCGATGTATGATATCGACGATGGTTATTATCTGCTGTGGCCAAAGGCCTTCTGAGACCGAATACTTCTCTATCACACGGAAACTGTATTCAATAATTGTTTTATTATTCATTCAAAATATTTGTAAAGTAGACAGTTACTATCCTGCGCATGCCGGTCATGTGATAATCATTTAACGCAGGGTTCCCTACCCTGTTTTGCACCAGGGACCAGTTTTATGTATGAAAATGTTTCCGCGGACCGGTTAGACTCATTTTTTCCAAGGGCTAGTTTGTGGTTAGCTTAAAATTATAATTGCAGTTCGCTAATGTCTGAAATGATGCAACAGAGTCAAGTGTGGCAGGAAGGTGAAGGCGGAAACAGTCGTTTTTCAAAATAAGATCCGGAAGCTCGAATAAAAACCTATAATTTGTACCATGAAATATTTTGTTTGCGGACCGGTATCAAATGGTCCACGGACCGGGGGTTGGGGACCCCTGATTTAATGTATCCCATGGCAACGATGTAATAACTCAGTTATCCCATGGTAGCAGTGCAATAATTTAGTTATCAAATCGCAGCAATGCAATACCAAGAACTATTGGATGCTTTTCCACCAATCAGAAAAGAGGAAATATTTTCGATGAATAATACCATAGATTCTTATTACTTTAACATAGTTTCTCATTTATTATTGGTGGAAAGCCGCCAGAAAATTCTTGGTATTCTTTAACGGGCCAATTCATTATTGGCACCTGTTAATTTCGATGCAATACAAGATTTCTACACAATTGGCCAGAATGGCAAGTTCCTCCACTTGGATATCATATGCAGTAATAGCTCGTCTATACCTTGTGGCAGATGCCTCCACCCACCTGCCATCTTGCGGCTAACAGGGAAACACTGCGACTCTGATCTGTCAAAACTTCATTCTATTTTTTCAGTATTAATGCTGTTGAAGAAATGACCAATACAGTGGCACAGTGCTCTGCCATCCAACAGTGCCCATCTGTGTTATGTGTCCCTCCTATTCCCAAAAAAAGGCTGCCTGCTCTCCAGGCTTGAAGCACAACATAGAAAGGGAAAATATTTTACAAAAGATGATCAGACATCCAAGTTCAGTCTTTCTGGGTGAAAATGAGAAACACCAACTGATCCGAAATGTAGTTTTACAGTTCCTACACAAATCAAAGTTAGATCTGAGAATATGATGTGGTTGTTAACATGACATCCTGTGGAGGGCAGTGATACACCTAGCTGTATCCACACGGCCAAATCCCTGAAGAAAAAGAAGACTAGAAGCATGTTGCATGCAACAAGCCGATAAAGTCGTGTTTGGTGGAAAAAGGTCTTGAAAATAAGAATACACCCTTCCATCAAATACTTTAATTAAATATTTGGTTTCATATTTTCATTGAATTTGTCTAGAATAGATCAGGATCTGTGCTAGCAGGGAAAAGCATGCAGAACTGCCGGCTGTCTTACACCAGTTACGATGCGCCTTCTGTCGGACTTAACAACATTATGAATGGAAAATAAACCTGGCTCTACGTTAGCCTGGCGAGCTGTCCAGGGTGTACCCCGGCCTTGCCAGGAATCAGCTGAGATGGGCGCCAGCCCCCCGCAACCCTAATTAGTATTAACCGGCTTAGAAAATGAATGAATGAAAATAAAACCACTACAGGGTTCCCTCACTTTTCGCGGTTAATGGGGGGTCGAGACCCTACGCGAACACCGAATTTCCGCGAAGTAGGATCGACCCCCCCTGACTGACGTATATGTACATGTATATGTGTATATAATATCAATAAATACAGATTCAATGCTATAAATACTTATAATAACAATTACCGGTGAACATTCAAAAACAACGCATAAGATATAAATAAAATGTAAATATTATGCAATAAGATAAAATAAAATAAAATAAAATACATGCGTACAACTGTACATAGATGTAAATAAAGTGTAAGAAATGAGTTTTTAACTGAGTCCCAATCCGCAGTCGGGAATGAACTTGTGGCATTTCCCTTAACTTTTTCCCTATTTTATAGTGAAAAAGTTAAGGGAAGGACGCAAGGTCAGTATTGACTCCAGTTTGGGACTCGGCCCTGAAATCGCGCAACCTGATTGGGCGAGACGAATTTCTCAGCATTCGTATAACTCAAGAAGAAAAGGCTGGGATCCAAATCCGAGTCAGTAGCGCCCCCTCACGGCATTTTCCTGAACTTTTTCCTTATTTTTAAAATTTTTTGATGAATAATTAAAAAAAAATCCGCGATGCACTGAAGTCGCAGAAACTGAAGTGTGATATCGCAAGGGATGACTGTGCTGACTTCGGCTTTGTATGAAATGCACAAACTTTGCCTGATATGCATCACCCTATTCAGTAAAAGTGAAATCATAGAAATTCAATAAAATTCTGTCCCAAGAAAAGGAAAGGTATGAAATTGTACTTTTTTTAAAGGAAAAACAATAAAAAAAAAGTTTAAGTTTCCAACTTCAAGTTTCAAAAGATACAGTAATGGAGAATTAAAATGTAAAAATAAATCATTAAAATAAAATCGCGTTTTAGTTTGTTTTTCTTATGTTAGTAGTATACACTAAAGCAATTCTTTTATTGAATCAACTGTTAAATATATCACCAACAGGACAACATATGGATGGCTACAGATCACTGATCTCTTTGATCAACATCGAACGGCGTCTGGTCCCAGACTGTTAATCCTTACCATATAATCTTTACAAAGTAAAAGACTTTTACTCAAATATTCCAAGAGTTTCTTGGTCCTGTTAAACTGTTTGTGCATTTCTTCAAAATTTCCAACCACTTTTCTCTTAAATTTGTGCAGCCCACCTCTCCCTCCAAACCCTCGTCTCCCAAACACCAATCCGTCTTTTCGTTTATTTTATTTATTGTGACAGCACAACCAGGTATGCAATATTTTCTTTCGCAGACAGAATAAATAACCTCCGGGTTTAAAACAACACCTTGGCCCGAAGCTGGTTGTTGCTGTTGGCACACGCCGCAGAGATCTGCTCGCTGTTAGTGCGCGGCTTTTTTTTTTTCCACTATACTCAGATACACAGGTTCTGCTGACTAAATGCTTCTGCCTTTGTGCTCCTCGCTCCCTCCTTCTCAGGTCAAAGAAGCTTTTCGGTTCCTCTTATCATCTGACCTGACGTGGTGCTCATCTTTTTGCCTTTTATTTTAATTCTTCTGGGCTGCTGAGCGGCAGACTGAAGGAGGTGCATGTGGTAACGTTTAACGGCGTCAAGCACTAACACCTCCTCCATGCCGGGTGAACCTTCACCCTGCCTCGCTTAAACAAAGACAGCTTTTGTGGTGCCTCTACAAGTGTTTTCTTAACATGTTCCAAGCAGTTTAGGGCAAGCAAGTAAAGTAAACAAGATGTTGCCATGATAAAAACACTTGTGAAAACACTGCAGAGTGCACTCGGGTCCTTTTTAAGGAGAGGGAATTTTTTCTTTCCTTCGCCAAGCTCTCAGATGCTAATTCCTCTCATTTTTGTAAACAAATGATGAAGCTATGAACTCAGCCACAGAAAAGAGGGGGGGAAGGAGCGATGGATTAAGCAGGACACTCCAAAGCCTGCCGTAACATATGAGAAACAGGCGCTCACTTTCCTGTTTAGATATTTGCTGTGTGAAGTGGGAAAAGCGCACGTTCCTTTGTGCCTTCAGCTTGAACGAGCACAAGCGCACTCATTCCCACTTTCTTCTGCAAGCAACCAGAACACGGAGGAAAATTCTGGCATGATCCGCCTCGCAGCAACGAGGTCCTGGGTTCGAGTCTGAGGCTTGGCCGTTTCTGTGTGGAGTCTGCATGTACTCCCCGTGCTTCCTCCACAAAAAAATAGATAAGATAAAAAAAATGATAATAAAACTAGTCTGGGAGGCAGTGATGCTGCTGGAGAACAGGAGTGATGTGGTAGATGGAGGGGGTTCTGGTGATGATACGGGCAGCTGAATTCTGGACCAACTGAAGTTTATGGAGAGATTTTTGAGAGTTGTTAATTATTAGAGA
Organism: Euristhmus nudiceps; assembly: GCA_030068295.1. NCBI lineage: Eukaryota > Metazoa > Chordata > Actinopteri > Siluriformes > Plotosidae > Euristhmus > Euristhmus nudiceps. Next base: position 29,848,182 of record JAQNCB010000006.1, on the reverse strand, counting down.
AAAGCTATCAGTTTTGGATAGTGTAGATTTGGTGCCATGAGGAGAACCTCAGTTTTGTCGTGGATTAATTTAAGGAAGTTCAGTGAGACCCAGACTTTTATTTCTGTGATGCAGTCAGAGAGGGAAGGGGTGGGAGAGTAGAAGTGGGCTTATTGGTGAGATAAAGCTGGGTGTCTTCCGCATAGCAGTGGAAATGGATTTTGTATTTACGGAAATATTGCCAAGGGGAAGGAGATAAATGATGAAGAGAAGGGGCCCCAGGACAGACCCATGGGACACACCTGTAGCGACAGGAAGGATTGGATGTAAAAGATTTGAGTTTGATGAACTGAGTGTGGCCTGAAAGGTAAGATTTGACCCAGTCTGATGGAGCTTGGGTAATATCAATAGAGAGTAATCTATTAAGGAGGGTGATGTGAGATATGGTATCAAAGGCAGCACTCAGATCAAGAAGAATGAGGATGGTAAGTAGGCCAGAGTCTGCTGCCATGAGGAGGTCATTGGTAATGTTTGTAAGGGTAGTTTCTGTGCTGTGGAGGGGTGGAAACCTGTCTGGAACTGTTCATTCAGATTAGTGTGAGTTAAATAAGAGCAGAGCTGGGTAGCAACTATTTTTGAAGAATTTTGGAGATAAAGGGTAAATTTGAAATTGGACCGAAGTTATTGAGGTTGGTGGGATCAGCACTGCGTTTTTACCCCTCGGCGAAAGCTGAAAGCTTTCCCAAAGGGGTATTGTTGTCAGTCGCGCCATCCATCTGTGAGATTGTCTGTCCATCATGGCCCGTGGACACTGTAGAGCCTTCAATAATTGCTTCATCGCCATAAAGCGTATTTTTGGGATGCATTATGGTCAACTTTATATGTTAATTATTACTATTGAAATTAGTTAAACTGTAAACTAGAATTAGAGGTGCTTACAGTACTATGGCGGTGGCGCATGTGGCGGCTTGGAGCTCTCAGTTTTTCTGTGGTTTTTTTCCGTTTCTTTTTGTTTTTTTATTGTTTATACTTCAAGTACTTTTAGACATAATACAGTATGGAAGGGATGAAATGTTGGAGCTAGGGAAAAATTCGGACTTTTTGAACCTCCAAGGCTGGACTTTAATCCACCAGAGCTGGAGTGGGCCACAGGAGCTTTCAACATCCCTCTTCTATGACCCAGGAGGAGACACCGTAAACAAAAGTGGGGTGAGCAGGGTGGGCTGCGTGCTAGGCTGCATGCTAACCCACACAGACTGGCGCTATATGTAACACGGTCAGAGCTAGAGCTATATAATACTATGTTTTCATGGTGTTTAAGTATCCAGTCAAACTTCACAAGAATATTACTTGGTAATATTACGAATTGTGTAATGTTTGTGTTGTACCTACACTGTCAGTACCCTAGTAGCTGGTATAAAAGCATCAATATTTAAAGCCGAGGGTCCCACAGTGCTTTGCACAGATTTTTTTTAATACTGGCACAATTACAGTGGTTTTGAAGGATATATGAACATTTCTAGTGGTGAGAGAGGAGTGAATGATGGCATAAAATGGGGACCAGAGACGGGAGACAGGCTTTGACCAAAACTGTAGGGATGGTGCCAAGCTGACAGGTGGATGACTTAGAGTTTTTGATAAGGTCATCATACTTCCACGAGTGCTGAGAGTCGAGTCTCATGGTAAACAACCTGATACTTTAGTTATGCTAAAGCAAACTTCTTGCCACATGTACATACATTCAGTGAGTCACACACGCCTGGAGCACATGGACTCAGGACAAGGGAAAAGAAAAAGCTGCTGGATGCATCTGTATCATCGTGCTGGGGCTTGAGCTGCTACGCTGCAGGATACGTGTGCTAACAGATTGCCAGTGTAATTTGCGTCGACCTGCTTTGTTCCGCCAAAACCTGTGTACACAATTCACTTACAGAATGAAAGTTTGATCTTGTCTCTTTGCACTATCCAGTTAGTGTAAAAAACCTCAAGCCACAGCCTCAAGGTCTGTTTCGTTCAGGTATGGTCTTTGAATATGCAGTGGAGAAATGCTCATTTAAAGTGTGGAAGGAGGAGAGAGAG
>JAQNCB010000006.1:29586023-29599775 GCA_030068295.1 Euristhmus nudiceps | reverse complement strand
GGGGTTACAAACATAAGATTCTGTCATCAGGTGAGCAATGATTTATCTACCTATAGAAACACAGTGGAATATTGTAGCTGATGCACTGAAGAACACCAAATGCTCAACACTATAGAGCTGTGGGGTACTTTAGCAAACTTTGAATTCTATAATAACAGTGTACATTCATTCATTCATTCATTCATTCATTCATTCATTCATGTGTTCATTTATTTAACAAACTACTCAATGCTATTAGGGTCGCAGGGAGGGTACAGTCTGTCACAGCCAACCCTGGGTGAAGGTGGGGTACACCACATTCACACTCAGATCTTGGGGCGATTTGAATCAGCCAATGAGCCTAAAGTGCATGTGTTTAGACTGTAGGAGGAAACTTGAGTACCCAAATAAAACCAACACAAACACAAATATCAACAGCTAACATGAATACAATAAAGGCAGCACAATAGTGTACATATTTTATATTTATGGGATTCGGAAGACACTCTTCCAGAGTAACTGACAATTATTATTTATATACAGACGCTCCCCAACTTATGAACGATTTACGTTCCGAGCGGCGGTTCGTTAGGTGAATTTGTTGGTAAGTTGTTAGTATGTGTATAAGTAACGTGTGTAAGTAACGTGCCACTTTGACCATTTTCTCACCAGCATCAAGTTTCTTTATAATCGCCACCTTCGTTTCAGATGCGACGGCTTGCCACTTTCTCTTTCACTTTGGCTTTTCACCGACCATATTGGATTATGGGATGTACGAACAAAGGAACGATAAAACACAAGACTTCACTGACAACATCTGAACACTCAGGTAACACACGACGAAATGGGCAGAGGAGAGTGATGCTGTGCGGAAGGTTTGTTTATGATCGCAGCGCCGGGCATTGGTATCAGCGGCGGAAAGACGTACGACACAGAAAAGGCGCTAAATACAAAATCTGACTTACAGGCAACTCTGTTCATATCTCCGAATGTTCGTAAAACGAAAGTTTGTAAGTTGGGGAGCGTCTGTACAACTGAGCAATTGAGTGTAAAGGGCCTTGCTCAAGGGTCCAACAACAGTAGTACTGGGGATTGAACCCCCAACCTTCGGATCAGTACATCATTCCATAAACCACCAAGATACGATTGCCCTACATTGTTTTTTATCTATCTATTTATTTATTTATTTTATCAGAACAGCTGAAGCAGAAATGATGTAGTGATGATTACCTCCACCTCACAGAAAAAACGTCCCGGATTCGAGTCTTGGGCTTGGCAAGATCCTTTCTGTGTTTAGTTCTCCGTACTTATGTGAGTTTCCTCCCGGTACTCCAGTTTCCTCCCATAGTCCAAAGATGTGCACTTTAGGCTATCTGATTGTTACAAATTGCTCCTAGGTGTGAGTCTGAATGCGAAAAATTGTGTGTGTTGGCCCTGCAATAGACTGGTGAGCTGTTCAGGGTGTGCTCCTCCCTAACCCAAAATCAGCTGAGATAGGATAGGTTCCAGCCTCACTGCAACCTCTGTAGGATTAAATGAATGAATGAATAAATATGTAAGAAGTAAAATAAAGGACAGAAAAGTACACAATGCAATAATCTAGTTAAAAATAGTTTAGGCCAAAAAAAAAAACTTTGTTTCCGGTCACCCGACCGACTCACTTTTTTCCAGCCGACTCTAAAGTTTTTAAGTTTTTTTCATGTGTGCTTATAATCCAGTGGTTATTTAATAACAGACTGTTATTCAGTGTCAATAGGTACACTGTCCCTTTAAGAGTCTCAAGTGGGAAAGTTCGTGGGTTGCACTTGAGTGGTGCTGAGAGAGAAGAAGGGGGCTGCGGGCGGAGCATTGAGCGGGGTGGGGGGACTTTTACCGACCAACCTACCCAAAATTATTCTGCAATGTTACCGGAAACAAATTTTTTTTTGGCCTTAGGAAAAGACAGAGCCTATGTAAAATATTTCAACAAATGCAGTTGCATATTGTGTAAATATGTGAAAAAGGGGGAGGACGATCCAGATGACCAAAGTGCCTCGACTGCCAAGAGAGAGCAGATTGAGCTGTTTATATTTGCTGAGGCAGAACATGAAACCCGCGACAGTCTCTGATGTTCCAGTTCTGCTCTCCAACTGCTGAACCCACCCTCACTTAATTACTGCTTATCTGGACACTTCCACCACACAAGGCATTAAACACACTTCAGTGCATAATGAGCCAGCAAGAAGGATTATCAAATAAACAACAGCAGGGTCACTGACTCCTCTGAACACCACATCCAACCTGTCCTCGCTGGAAGAAGGCATGACACCAGGGGTGTCAAACTCATTTTCACCGATTGCCACATCAGCGTAACGGTTGCCCTCAAAGGGCCACATGTAACTGTATGACAATATAAATGTAACCAAATGTAACTACTCCTAAATGTTAAATAACTCAATTTATTACTTATTCAAATCACAAATATTACATATGCATTTGCATAGATGCAAGAAAAGGTTGCTAGTTGGTTTCTGTTAATATAACATACAAAATTTACTTTGATTTACAGAATTACAACCATCAATTGTGAGCTGTTAAGAACTTATATGAAAGATCTGTTGAAAAAAATCCTTTGTTTCCGGTCACCCGACCGACTCACTTCTTTTCCTGCTGACTCTAAAGTTTTTTCAACAGACTGTTATTCAGTGTCAATAGGTACACTGTCTCTTTAAGAGTTTCAAGTGGGAAAGTTCGTGGGTTGCACTTAAGCGATGCTGACAGAGAAGGGGGTGTGGGCAGAGCACGGAGTGGGGGGGGTGGAAAAAAAAACTTTTACCGACCTACCTACCCAAAATTATTCTGCAATGTTACCGGAAAACAAAGGGTTTTTTTTGGCCAAGTAACTTGTAACACAAAAGACATACCGGTTTCTCTTCTTGAAGCACAAACCTTCCCATATTTCTTGAAACAGCCTTCCATCCGCATCAACTTTCCTCATCTGCAATCATTTGTAATTCCACACAATTCCACTTGCAGAACATAGCGCTGATGCGGATACACTGCAATCTAGTGGCAGGATGTCGACAATTCGCCTATGCATTGTGGGAAATCTAGTTTATTTTCAATACACGCTTTTGCTTTATATATTTAAAGACAATCAGAACTTTGCAGCTCTCGCGGGCCACATAAAATGACGTGGCAGGCCACATTTGGCCCGCAGGCCTTGCGTTTGACACCTGTGCATTACGCCATCAGAGCTTTTAAAACTGGGCCCAAAGATATGTCACAGATGCACAGTATCCCAGCATCTCACTCTCACACAGCGCTCTACCACTCCACTCAGTAACTAGATACCGTCTTTGCAGCATCTAAGTTTTGTACCCTACACTGTTACCATGGCGTAAAAACGCAACAGATTGACATCGTGTATGGCAGTAGATACGCGCGCCTTTAAAATGGGACCGCACCGCCTGGAACATGTTCCCGATGCGCCAAAACTACACACACACTCTCTAAGCACTGCGCATATTCAATAGCGTTTGTATCAGTGGTTGTACAGATCTGTTGATGAATGGGAGTTCTCTGTATGCCACGTGCTTCAGTCCCTCCACACCGCACCATCACAGATATGACATTCAAACTTCATAAAAAAAAAGCGCCGTTAAACACCGCAAACACAATAACACTGATGCAAAGCTGCAGGATTCATCCGTAACAATAGTTTTCTCTTTTAAAAGGCCTCCCTCTTACCTTGAAAGCGGCGGAGCTACAATTCAGCACAGACCTCATGACATTGCGCACATGTGACATGAAAGCGAGACAAGAATGGGAGTGTGTGTGTGTGTGTGTGTGTGTGCGAGCGTTTTTGCAACTTGAAAAAAGAAGTCAACGAGCCAAGATTAGTGTCCCTATAACTCTCGCGTCGGCCATTTTGAATGGCATTTGACTTACGTCCAATCCGACTTACGATCGTTTGGTCGGAACCGATCCTGGTTGTAAGTCGGATGTTACCTGTGTATATGTAAGGTGAGTCTGCGGACTTTTACACCCAAGCCTAGTGGCTCATCGTAGGCTTTTACACCCGAGCCCAGAGGCTCATCAGTGCCGGTGCTTATCCTTGATTTCTGTAGCGTTTAGCGACTAGGAGTTCAACTCCTCCTGGATGGGACGCTGGTCCATCACAGGTTACCTTCCCAGTATTTTTACTGGTACCCGTTTATACTGCTGGGTGAACAGACGCACACTTGTGGTTAAGATGCCCACGGATCATAGCGCTGCGGGGGTCTCACCGAGATTCAAACCCACAACCTCCTGATCATGAGCCCAGCACTCTAACCGCTACGCCACCGGCCCCAAGCTATATGTGTACATGATTTAATTTTAAAGGGGATTATACAGTATGTAAGTAATATACATTGTCCATATCAATTCTATAGAAACGTATTGTGTATTTGCTGTAGATAATATATAACTATAAGTACATTTATATATAAGTGCATTTGCTATAAAGTGATTTAATTCGATGTTATTTATTAATTAAAGAGCGTTTTAAAGAGAGTTTATTTAATGATAATGTGGGAGAACACTGTGTACAGTATAGCAAAATAAAAAAAAATCTAATCAAACTTCTACACTTAGTAACTATGAAAGCCATTACATGTGTGTTATCACTGAGGTCTCAGTGGCCTTATGTGTGCAAACAGCTCTGAACTTTATGCTATTTTCTTCCCACTATTAGTGGAAATAAGCAGCACAGGCAACACAGGTCTTCCCTGGAAGAATCATTGCTGGTATGCCTATAAACATCATTCGGTGATAAATGGCTGTAGTAGAGCTTGTGTTAGCATGCAGGCCTTACAGAAAAAAAGTTGTGTTTCTGCCCAATTTCTTACAAACTCCTGCATGAGGCTCTTCTGAAGGAAGATATGCAGCCTTGAGGTTAGGAACCTTTCCTTTGTGTACCAGAACATCGAGTACTGACTGTCATGCCTTTACGAGGCCAAAACCATCAATTTGTCAATAAATATAAGGAAAGGAACCTTGAATTCATAGAATTTGTTCACACCAGTCGTGTTGGACCAATCTATAAATGAACAACTTGGCAAAGGGAGAAATATCTCTCCATATTCTGTACTAACATTATTATAGCCATGGGAGAAAAAAAATCTCAAACTACACTCATGTTGACGTTTCTGATTGAATTGTGCGGTCATGTGAAGTGCAGTATTTTTGTGGGAAAATTATTTTTTAGATTTTTTTGGTTAATGTCATTCAGATCATCCTTGCATGCTTGGATGGGTTTCCTCCGGGTACTCCGGATTCCTCCTACAGTCCAAAAACATGTAGGCTAATTGGCTGTTCCTACTCTCCCTAAGGTGTGAGTGCGTGTGAATGGTTGTGTAAGTTGGCCAAACAAACAGGTTTCCTTAAATAACAAAAATAAATGAGACACACCTGAACCTGATAAAACTCAAAAGCATAATTGAGGGGAGAGTGAGGAAGTGAACGCCTCAACTGCGCCCTCTTACGGCGGAAAGTTGTCAGACCATGACAGAGTCCATGACACACAATGTTACTGGCCTTGCGGATCAGTTTGTTCGGTCTGTTAGACCCTCAGCCAACTGCCCCAGTATGCAACATTATAGATAGCAGTGGTCACAACAGACCCATAGAATATCCTGAGCAGTGGTCGACAGATGTTAAACGACCTTAACTTCCTCAATAAATAGTGATGGCTCTGGTGCTTCTTGTAAAGTATGGTAGTGTTCTTAACCCAGTCCTGATTATTGTCAACATGAACTCCAAGGTATTTATAATCCTCCACTATTCCACCTTGACACCCTAGATGGAAACAGGGGCTGTTGGTGTTATGGATCTCCTGAAATCCACAATCATTTCATTGGTCTTTGTCACATTATGCTATAGATGATTCTGCTCACACCATGTGACGAAGGAATCCCGATACTCATCTCATCACCTCCCCTGATACATCCAACCACTGTCGGGTCATCAGAAAACTTCTGAAGATGGCAGGTCTCCGTGCAGTGATTGAAGTCCGTTGTGAAAAGGGTGAAGAGGAAAGAGGACAAGACGGTCCCTTGTGGTGCTCCGGTGTTGCTGACCATCCTGTCTGACACACAGTGCTGCAGGAATACATACTGTGGTTTTCCAGTCAGGTAGTCCACAATCCAGGACACAAGAGAGGTGTCCACCTGCATCGATGCCAGCTTCTCACCCAGGAGGTTCAGTCTGATGGTGTTGAATGTGCTAGAAAAGTAAAAAAAAAAAACATAACCCTCACAGTGCTTGCCGGCTGATCCAGGTGGGTGTAGACATGATTAAGCATGTAGATGATGGAATCCTCGACTCCAAGACGAGGCTGGTGGGTGAACTGAAGGGGGACCATATGTCTAAACACGGGTTGGAGTTGATCCAGTATTAGTCTCTCAAGGGTCCTCATGACATGTGAGGTAACAGTTATGGGTCTGTAATCCTGGGGGCACCGGGACATGGGTCTTTGGTACAGGAACGAGGCATGACGTCTTCCACTGCATTGGGACCCTCTGTCGACTCAGGCTCATTGTCAAGATGTAATGAAAGACTCCACAGAGGTAGAGGCACAAGCTTACGGACACGGGGGCCTGCCCCATCAGTTCCTGCTGTCTTGTCTGAGTGGAGCCTTTGCATTTCTTTCTCAACCTGATTGTAAGTGAAATTGGCATGTGGGAGAGGGGTGTCAGGTTTATCACAGAGGTGCAGTGAGGAGAGGGAGGGAGAGAGAGTGGCATGGCAGGGGGGGGCTTAGGCTTGCTTCTGATGAGTTAGAGGGATGCTGTGCAGTAGACGCAGTGTTGAATCGATTGAAGAACATATTCAGCTCGTTGGCCCTGTCCTCACTGCCCTCAGCTGGGTAGTTTGTGAATAAAGTAGGAGGGTTCTTTTTCTGTTGGGCAGTCTATTAAAAGAATGCCAGCTTCCAACAGCTCTCATTCTGAATTCATTATGTGGATATGAGCTGTAGTGAACAGACTGCCCAACAGAATATTCCAACTGTACCAAGCTCAGGTTGCTCAAATTATTCTGGGAAAGTCAGAACTACCAAATCTAGAGATTTACATTTCACATCATTCTTCATCATATGCCCACCAGTCACAAAAAAAAAAAAAAAAAAAAAAAAAATATATATATATATATATATATAGTATGGATAATTATACGCACTTGAACACTATTCAATTCAATTCAGTTTTATTTGTATAGAGCTTTTTACAACTGACATTGTCATAGAACAGCTTTGCATAGTAAAAGTAATTTACATTCATTCATTCATTCATTCATTCATTCACCAAACCGCTTATTCCTAGTTAGGGTCGCGGGGAAGGCTGGCGCCCATCCCATATATATATATATATATTGTCTTGTCTCACATTAAGGCTGCCATCCCTGATGATCTTGATCCACTTCAGTTTGCATACAGAGTTTAAGGGATCTGCAGAGGATGCCAGCTCTGACAAATCCATCCACCCTGACCCCTACTGAAAACTATTTCTAAATGTAATACTCATGTTTATCTTTCAAGTGCAATACCCATGTTTAAGTGCAATACACATGTTTACAGCAGATCTCAAACATCATAACATTTTAGTACCATGTACCTTATGATTAAAAAGCTGTACTCGGTGTGTAGCATGCACTTTTGACATATCAGGCACCCTTCTGTGTATGTATGAATATGTGATTAGATGTATAACTCTATAAATGTGTGAATATGTGGATGGATTGATGTGTATATAAAATGCATATATGTATATGTGTCTATATGTGTACATATAGGTATGTGTATGAAGGTATATGTACATGTATAGCTTAGTGTAATCCTTTTGTTGTCTTTTATGTACTTTCTTTTTAGAATTGCTGCTAAACAAAGAGCTGATAAACTGATTTTCATTATTCATGCAACAGTTGACAATAAAGATTTATTATCTCTTATCATATAAATCTGCCTCTTGAATTACGTTTATGCACATATTTCTCCATAGTAATCAATACAATTATTATCTGTTGTCATATGACTTTCTCGTGACTTACAAAATTTTCACTAGTATGTGAAGTCACAAAACGTACGTATATGTATTTTATATGTATATGTATACGACTTATGTATATGTATTTAACCTGCAAATTTTTTCACTAGTATGTGAAGTCACAAAAAACTTGATGCAAATTTCAAAAATTCGCAGGAAAACGCAAAAAAATAAATAAATAAATAATCAATTCGCATTTGTCGCTTTTCTATCGCGCCTCTAGTGTGATGATCTCCTTATGTAGGTGATTGGCAACTCCATATCACATGACAGTGGAACAGTTTGATCACTTCTTAAAAGGTCAGAATTCCATCATCATTTTGAGAGGGTTAAACCATTAGCTTAAATTTACATAAACTGCACCATCAAGCATGTAAGCTTAAAAGAACATTTTAAGCCCCAGTCCCAAATTTCCCCTGCACCACTGCCTGTACTGATTACAAGCCATCTTCTCTTTCCTGTTTTTGATTTTTATGTTTCTTATTATCACATTAGCCTTAACTATTTTAATCCCATTTTACAATTGCCTTTAGGCTGACTACTAGTGGGACTTTTATGTTTGTTTGCATAAGGAGTTTTAAAAATATCATAAACCTGCGGGGAGGAAGTATGGCACAGTGGGTTGCATTGCTGCCTCATAGCTTCAGGGTCCCTGAATCAATCGTAGCCATCTGTGTTGGGGTTTGAACAAGAAGTTTATTGTTTCTCATTTATTCTGTATTCTGAAAACATTTAACAATAAACTGCATTTTAAACTTGATGTTCCCTTCTGTGCATGTGTGGGTGTCTGTTGAGTGTCCTTTCACCTCCCAAGAGGACCGACTAGCCTAAACCGCTGCTACATGTGAATAAGTGTACAGAAGAGCTCTCCAAGGTCATGCATAATGTTCCTGAGATTCGGTCCAGACCCCAATGACCCTGACCAGTATAAAGAAGCTACCGCAGTTGAACGAGTTGTGAAACCCAAACGGGTGTGTGTCTGTCCACCTTCATGTGATCCTAGATAGGCTTTTCTACACAAGTCTTGGTTTAAATCAACTTCAAATCAAGCAAATAAAAGCAAGTTTTTTTATAGAGGTGAGGTTTATACAAAAATAAATAAATAATGAAATTAAAATAGAACCATTGCTGTTTTTTTTAAAGAGTAGGCTGCATAGCCGTCAGCGTGTTTCTGCCCTGCGATGGCCTGGTGAGCTGTCCAGGGTGTACTCTGCCCTTGCTCAGAATTGGCTGCTAATTAGGATTAATCAGTTCAGAAAATGAATGAATGAATGAAAGAATGAATGAAAAAAATACACCAACTGCATACCAGTCACTTTCTGACAAATTATGAATGTCGTGGTCAGTAAAGCTTTTCAGTGAGCAATAACAGTGATTTAACATTTTTATATGCCAAATATCCATCTCAACCAACACTGGGCAAAGGTAGATTACACCCTGAATAACTCTCCAGACCATCACATGGTAACACGCACAACCATTTCACACACACACTTACAACTATTGGCAATTTGAAACACCCAATTTATCCAATGTGCATGTCTTTGGACTGTGGGTGAAAACTGGAGTACCCGGAGGAAACCCACGCAAGCACAGGGAGAACATGCAAACCACACAGAGAAACGCCCTCGCCCAGCCTGGGACTCAAACCAAGGAGCTTCTTGCTGTGAAGTGGACATGCTAACACCTTCTGCACCACCCAGTAATCCAAACACTCAATTTAAACCCAGAGGAAAACATGTAAATTTGAGTGTAAGATGTGAGATAAATGATACAGATAATCAATAGATAGAATCACCTCAGTTGTATAAAAATGATATGCAGCTTTCACCTCGGTCCAATGGACTAAAAGGGGGGGATGGGGTGAATAATCCGTTAGAGTGAAGTGTTTTTTATACTACAAACTGAATACTAGTAAAATCACCTCAAAGTTCTCTAAAAGCGCAGTAGTACTGAACATTAACACCCAAATCATACATTTATATTGTACCTGTACAGTAAATACATGTTATACATATTGTAATACATAATACAGTAATTCATTTAACTGGCACCTGAAAGGCTCGACAGCACCGTCATGTAGCACTATGCGTTAGCGGCGGCGAACATTATCTCCACACCGCGTACTTTCTTTTATACGAGCACATACATTACCTTTACTAGAACCAACATCAACGTGCACAGCAAACTTTTGTAACTTTTCCTTTGACTTCTAATATCACTTACCATTTGTTTTTTTAACTCCAAATTGTTTACAAACTCAGCACACCACTCAAGGTTTGTAAACATTGGCGCGCTCATGACACCTGCTGGCCAAAATCCGAATTATCTTTAAAATAAATAAATAACAATTCGGGTTGTCCGTTTGAACTGAAATCCATAAAATCGAGGTCCGTTCAAGCGAGATTCAACTGCAAGTAATTTGCTCTGGATAAGAGCATCTATCAAACATACTAATGGACAGAGCAGTGCCATGGCCCAGAGCAACTCCAACAGCATATTTTAAGATTTTATTTTTGTCTTATAACAATTCTGTATTTGTCTTCTAAAGCAGGGGTCCCCAACCCCCAATTTGTGGACCAGAACTGGTCCGTGGACCATTTGATACCGGTCCGCAAACAAAATATTTCATGGTACAAATTATAGTTTTTTTACTAGAGCTTCCGGATGTTATTTTGAAAAACGACTGTTTCCGCCTTCGCCTTACTGCCGCACTTGACTCTGTTGCATCTTTTCACACATTAGCTAACCGCAATTATAATTTTAAGCTAACCACAAGCTAGCCCTTGAAAAAAATTAGTCTAACCGGTCCGCGGAAACATTTTCATACATAAAACTGGTACCTGGTGCAAAAAAGGTTGGGGACCCCTGGTCTAAAGGACAATCTTTGAACCTTCCGTCTGCTTTGAGACCTGCACAACCTTCTAGAAATACTGTGGGCGCCACTAACCTCTAAAATTCCACTCCAGTCCCTAACTACAGTCAACAGGATAACATTACATAACAACGTTGTAGTGTTCATTCAGTGTTTTATATACTGTCAAAAAAATTGCACTCCACACAGTAGCAGCACCTGCAGCTTTAATTACAGAGGCAAGTGTTTTTATGAGATGACTATCTACTTTTCAGAATGTGCATGCTGATATTGTTTGCCCAAGATCCAAGTGATTGGATGAAAATATTTTCACAGCAATTTTCAAGTCTTGCCGAGAATCGTAATCTGAGCTTTGACTGGGCTTTTCTAATATATCTTGAGAAATTCACCGTAATATAAACGTGATGAATAAAGGTTTCTTCTTCATGGTGGAAGGTGAATCCCTGTTAGGGATCCCGGGTTGGAACATGAAAAGTGTCCAAACGCAGGAATAGAGACAGGCGGAGACGGCGTTTGATGTTAAAATGTCTTTATTAACTTAGTGACTTGAGGGTGCACCGGCACAACACAGTGATGGATCAAGGTTACAGAAATAAACACTAATCCTTGGCATGAAATACACACACGATAAACTCACAAAAATCAGACTTTGCATGGACCGAAACATAGACTAACACAGGACTTGAGCATACACATCTAAAATCAGGTTTACACAGGGCTTACTTAGCGCAATGAACCAGCGAGGAACACAGGACAAAAGCGTCATTATATGCCGGACTCATTAACAGCTGACCTGCTTCAGCTGTGAGCTGAGGGTACGTCACTGAGCATGCGCCACATCAGGAGCGCCAGAGTAGAAACAGCGTCTCCAAGTGGGGGAATCATGCAGCGTCGTCACAAATCCCCTCTTTAATCGCAAGTCTCTTTCAGACTGGAACGGATTATCCACTAAAATCATTCATTCATTCATTCATTCATTCGCCGAACCGCTTACTTCTTTTAGAAGGCAGGGAACACCATGAACACCTCGCCAATCCATCACAGGGCCAACATACACACGAAACCATTCACGCTCACACCAAGGGACAACTTGAAACAGCCAATTTGCCAACTGCGCAGGCCTTTGGGCAGTGGGACGAAGCCAAAGTACATGGTGGAAACCCACGGAATCACAAGAAGAACATGCACCATCCACACAGAAATGTCCTCACCAAGCCCAGGATGTTTAACCCAGGTAGACATGCCAACCACTACGCCACCCTCTTCAAGGCCCTATTCATGTCAGTTATACCAAACTCCATACTTCAATATGATGTGGTATTTCATGTAGAATTATGATACATACTGTGTATAATGTTATTTAGAGCCAATTAGGATCCACATCTGCTCCATGCAGACTCTCCACTGGAGTCCCACAAGGCTTAGAGCCTAGCAGTGATATAATACCCTCACGTGACTTTTCATACCACTGCTATGCTGATGACAGATTCTCTCCTTTCCTCCCTCAGACACTCACGTTTAAACTCATATAACAGCTTGTCTGCCTGACATCTTATCACCTGAAATCAGATGCTAACCAGGACTGAACTTCTACATATCCCTGGAGATGTGCCCATATGTCAACATCTTGTCTTCTCTCCAGAGAACTCTGATCACATCATTTGACAACACCAGCTATAATTCTCAGCTCATGTTGCTGACAAGCTGCTGTCATGTTGATTTCTCTCTACATCATCAGGAGGATCTATTATTTCTCTCCGTACAGGCCGTGACTCTTTGGTCGGTCTCTGACAGACTGAACTACCTCTAGCAGGTCTTCCTCTGCTGTCAATTGACTCCATTGATCCAGAATGTAGTTGCCTGCAATATTTAACTCTCGCATTTCTCCCACATCACATCATTTACTTGGTTCGACTTAACCCGCCATTCATAAGACACAGGATGTACATCAACAATGTTCTCAGTACTGGCATGTGGGAAGTCAAGCAAACGTCCGTGGGCTGTACAAAGAGTTATGTCAAAACATGGCAAAACAAAAATGACTGCTTGCCCTGGGTTTACCATGGGGCATGATATCTGTCATCGCCACGATTTGAGAGAATCATAAGTATGGTGGTTATGGGATCGAATCGTGCTGACCTTGAGGGAAAAAAATGTAAAATGTTTCCACAATTATTATGATGTGATGATTTGATGCTAATCGTCTCGAACGTAGGAATTGTAGTAGAGTGCAGAAGAGCTAAATAGACCTTAACAGAGCATGTCAGACCCTGATGCACCATCGTAGAGATATTGATGTACTTGGAAACACAATATCTTCAAGCATCATCTCTTGGATGCACTCTGCCTCTTTTTTAATACCCCAGTTGTGGTCCAAAGTGTGCTTATAATACGTGGAGCTCCACACATTTCTGAATCATGAGGATTGTGGACATCGTGCCCCAGTATAAGCCCAGGGTTAATAACGCCATAATAAAGGATCAACATGTAGGTCCCATGACCAAGTCCTGGCATCAAAGATTTGGAAGTGTTTTGAGGTCCCCTGATGTGATACTAGGATTTTCTGACTTGACCTTGCTACTTCCGGACGATTAATTTGACATACATATTAAGTCAATAGTCCCAACTGATTCAACATGCATAATAGAATTATTCATCTGGTCAAAAGGACTCTACATTAATCATATTAGGGTTGCCATTATTCTGGAGCCCATCCTAGCTAACACTGGGCGAAGAGATATATATATAGAGAGAATGACTAAAATGAAACACACATGATACTCTGTGACTCTGAGTTTCGCGCACACAGTACGCTCATCAGACAGATTTAATGAT
>JAQNCB010000006.1:29452485-29479069 GCA_030068295.1 Euristhmus nudiceps | reverse complement strand
ACAGTAGTACTGAACATTTAACACCCAAACAATAAATTTATATTGTACCTGTACAGTAAATACATGTAATACATAATTCAGCAATTCATTTAACAGGTGCCTGAAAGGCTCAACAGCACCACCGTTTAGCACTACCTGCTTCGCCGTGCTCCACCTTATTACATATACCGTGACGATTTCTAAACCGATAAAACCAACCTGTGGAAGCCTTTACAGTTAATTCCAATGTGCCAAGCAAGCTTATCGTGGCGGACATTATCTCCACACCGCGCACATTCATGATTACGAACACATATTTCTACATGCTGCTTCTTCTTCCGCTACACTTGATCTTGGCTTATAAACACTGGCGCGCTCATGATACCTACTGGACAAAGTTTACTGGACCCATAAACAATCGACTGGACCGAAGAGGATTTTGATCAGACGGGCGGATTTAATCCGGATAATCCGAAATCCTGTCCATCGGGGTCCGGTCTACCGAGGTTCAACCGTATACACACACGACTAAAAATTTACTCTATAGCTTGTTTGAGAGACAACACATTGAAAATTTCCAGCACCAAGTAAACACCTGTTTGATAGGTTTGTGTCCGATCATAACACAGCAAAAAAAATAAATAATAATAAAAATAAAAAAATAATTCTGGAACACAGAATTGTTTATCATATGTCTGAAGAATGTAGTAAATATGATTTAGCATTAAGGACTCCTATGTGACCTCTAACAGGACGCACATTTTTTCTGGACACTGAGGGTGAAAAGGAGGATTATCTGTACTCCATGTTCACAAGACAACAGCATCTAAATGGCAGCTTTCTAGGGAAGATCTACATTCACTAAAAGTGGGAATAGGTGCTGCAGTTTATTTCCACTGGCACTACACTTCACCCCCATCACATGAGGACAAACGATATGGGAAAATCATCATTTAGAAAATATTTTTGAAATATTCACAAATATATTTATTTGAACCCAAGCTCGTCAACGTCCTCAAAAGAAACAAGCCCAAAAGCTACATTTTTATAAAACGACAAACTATTTCATTTACATGTGTGTGCTTTCTTAATTAGGAACTCCGACAAAACTTATTCGTCTTGCTAATTTAACTGTAAAACTTATTAAAACCCAAATTATTAATTGTCTAATTAATCCATCTCATGAATAGGAATTCAACAGGCACGATAGAATAAAACAGCTGCCTCTCCTGCGGAGTATTTCTTGGCCCTCAAGTGACTGAGCATCCCAAAGATGTCTCTTTTTGCCCCTATGACAGATGGGATGCAGGTTCCTGTCCCACAGGGACTAGCCAATCACAAGACAATCAATCTCTTCATAATAGAGAATCATGTCAAAGGGGCCAGCACAACATCATAATCAATACAATCTTTGTGAGCAATCCAGATGAGTCCGAGCTATGGGAATTACAGCACTGCTGGGAAAAATGCCAACAACCACTTTGAGGGGGGAGATTGGTGCTGGAACATCAGTAGGACAACATACAGCAAAGATAATTGAGAATTAATTAAAATACATTTACCATTTATCAAAAATCTTTTAACATTGTACTTCCTTATTGACTTTTTTTAAAAACTTACGAACCAAGTTCATAGTAAATCTCAAAAGATGAAGTCAAGAAACTTTTCAGCAATTAAATACTTGTTGAAAAATAAATGTTTATAAGCACAAACATTAAGGAGGAAGTGATGTTCAGTCTAACCACTCAGAGCCTGGAGGTATCTGTTCCGATCCAGCTGAGGGATCTGTCATGTGTGCACTGATGCCTTGCTAATTGCCTGCTCTGCGGAGGCTACCCCAACGGGTATTCGAAACCACTTCCCACCTGAGGTTAAGCCAGGAGCAATGCTGGAGGTGGACAGGGCTGTGATTGATTTGCTCAAACCCGCCCTCTCACTCAGGTTCTGCTGCCAAGCGGTGAGATTTGTATCATGTGTAGATCAGAGGAGCAGAAGCGGGCCAGGCGGTTAAGCCCTGATTCAGTGCCAGCTGTAATTCAGCCATGAATGCACGCTGGCATGTCAGGACCACTGTTAAACCTGCCACGACAAGGCAAAACCACACAATGCATTATTTACTGGTCAACACATGACCAACAGCACAACCATACTTCAGGCACAGCCAAGAAAACATCTTTCCATGCAGCGGATCAGATTACCAAATGCAAATAAATCCTGGAAATCAGATCTGTGGCCAACATAACTTTCCTTATGACAGGGGTGTCAAACTCGTTCCCAAAGGAGTCGTGTGGCTGCAGGTTTTTGTTTCAACCAAGCAGCAGCACACCTGACGGCTCGAGTCTTCAGGCACTTGATTGGTCACTCTCTGTACAGAGCACACAGATTGACCAATCAACTACCTGAAGACTCCAATCAGCTGATTAAATGTTTTGCTGCTTGGTTGAAACAAAAACCTGCAGCCACATGGCCCTTATGGGAACGAGTTTGACACCCCTGCCTTAAGAAATCTTCCAGTACTGCACACTGCCACAGCAGTTGTGGGTAAACTCTACACCTTTAAAATAAAAAAATATATAATTTTGACGACAAAAAAAAAAAAATAAAATAAAAAAAATCAGCTACCAATAAGGAGCTTGTGCAAATGGCTCAAAAAGCCCAGAAATACTTCACTGAATGCCAACCTGTAGACACTTCAGACCAGACAGACTCATAGCACAGACAGCTGCTTTCCACCTCCTCCAAAGACAGTGATTGACAGTTCCTCCTCCCAACCACCCAATCTTCAATCTTCAGCGAAATGGGCCAGATGCTATAAAACGACTGTCACTGACACACTATACGCCACATTCAGGCAGACAGGCAGCAAGCAACAAGGAGGTTACACACATCTTAAGCAGCACAGTCCCAGAGTTAAAAATACATGCTCAGAATTTCAAATTATGAAATTACCGACTCCAGCAGGTAGCAAGGCATTGCGTGCACAGACCGCTTTTACATTAATGCCCAGAGTATGTGCTTTTTTTTTTTTTTTTTTTTTTTGGAAACCCGAAATAAGCACCGGCACTGATGAGCCACTTGGCTCGGATGTAAAAGCCCACAGACCTTACCAGAGTGCGTTTTGCTTGATAGTCATGTATACTCATCTTAAAGCTCCCCATGCTCTAGTGAAGATCTGATGGCTTTTACTTTCTATTATCAGTTAATTTTAGATGAATATAAAGGTTTCCTGGTGAAACCACACTTGGTACCGTGTATTCCCTTGTACTACATCTTTTTTTGGTTTCTTATCTGTTTAAAGTAACAATAGCAGGATAGCGTGACTGTTGAAATAATCCTGTAAACGTGCGATAACTTGGCAGTGCAACACTGATTCATTGAAAGTGGGAAAAGTCTGAGATCAAGTGTTACCAGAAGGGAGCTGATTTCAAGAAAAATATAAAGATGGTGATGTTATTAAAATCATGATGTCGGTGCAGGGGCATTAACACTCGCGAACAGGAGGAAACTAATGGTTTCAGAAAGACATTGCTCCATTCCCATTCCATTTTACTTCCAAGAGATACCACTGTATTTCATCCTTAACATACTAGACTAGAAGCTTTAATGTAACATTAGTACAAGGATAATGGTAAGGTTAGTTAGTACCAGGATAATGTCAGGTTACAGACAGAGGTAAAATGTAGCACACCATTTACAACAGGGTGGCAGAATAAGAGGACTTCATTGAAGAGATGCTCGAGAAACGATCTCAATTAAAAACGCTCTTCAATGCATGTGCAGTGTGGAAACATTGGATTACTGGCAGTAGCCTGTTGAACTTAAGAGTAATCGAGTTTACTGATGAATGGTGGACATGTCAAGGAAACAAATAATCATACTAATAACAGTAGCGCAGGCCTGACCGTCAAGAATGTAAATACTCGTGTTGCAATGGGCAGTAGTAACCCAAGCTCTAACCACTACTACTACTACTACTACTACTTCTCCCTGCAGAGGGAATGCATTTTGTGCACCATAAGGATTTCATTACTCAAACTCATGAGCCAAAATCTCTTGGATGCTTCGAGAGAGAGAGAAAATAATTGTGCATACCATTCCCTTTAACTGCACTGTGGACATGTTTTTCTACTTTGATCTCTTCACATATCCGATACAATATCGCTGGTCAAACACAAACTGAAACCCCCTCTCCACTGGAGATTTTTTTTTGGTCACTGTTATGGCAGACGACATTCACATGCCATCATCAGCATAACAGTTAACAGAGAGGCTTGATCATGTAGTAAAGACAGACCCATTATAGGCCCTCAGCAGAGGGAGATGATGACACCACTGGTTTTCAGTGAGTTTTAAACAAGCTTTGGGATTCAGCTCCCATAAGCCATTCCACTAAACGATTAGTGGCACGGCATCTGTTCGCCAAAGTAGAGACAGAGTATGCAAACCCACAGAGAACACCTGGGTTCCAGAGACCGGTCTGAGAACATCAAATATTCACCTCGCCCTCATTTTGGACAAATTTGGACTCTCCCTTCTCCTTTGCATAATCAGTTAAGCATTGCAAACATACACTAGGTGGAGGACAGTTTGACAAATCAAAGAACGGAAAGAAAAAAGGTGATACTGATGAGCAAACAAGTACATCTTGTCTTACTCAAAGATTATTTATTAATCTAGACAAGAAAACAATGTGCCTTATTTCCATCTTAGCAGCCCAGTCAGAGGGGGAGAGAGGAAACCAGAGCAGAGAGAAGAGGAGACGGAGGAGGGGAGACGGAAACACAGACTAAGTGAAGAACCAGTTCCCTGGATAGACGGAGAGCAAAAGTTTCAATCCGTTCGTCTCCTTTCACATGCGTAACTTGTCTGCTTCACATTTGGCGAATACGTTCCATGTCAGATAAAGTCCGTTCAACCTGGCAGAAAGTTATGAACATGCATAAAACGTTTGAATGGACTCCATCACACAGAAGTGTTCGCTGATTATGTACTGAGCAGGCATTTTGTTCAGAGCCTGTGCATTCCTCATCCTGTACTTGTCAGTTTGCTTCTGCTGCTGTCGGGTGGACATGACTCACAGTCGGCCTACAGTCTGACATGTAATGGGTGAACCAGACGTGCGCCAGACACAGACCACACGCTCAGCGGACAATTACTGAGAAGGCACGCATGGAATAATGGCTGTGTCACGGGGGTCTACAGGACAAAATTGACACCTTCAATATAACAACCGTACATGTAACGGGTCTTCACTGGATCAGAAACAGATAGTGACGTACATCCTGAGCTTCTAGAGTCGCAATAGAGATGATTTTCACCACTAAATAATTTTCTTAAAGTTTTCTCTACCGGACATTCGTTTATTCTATCCAATAAGTTGTGACCACTTTGAAATGCTGAAGACACGGTGTGCATCATATGTCCACATTCCATGAGCACCCAAGTGTGGCATCAGTGCAGTGTGTGTTGACTGTGCACGTATGAAACCCACACCATTTAGCAAGCCACTGTGCAGGAGGATGGGGTAGGCACAGATACAGAACACTTTAAAACGTTTTTTCTAACCTCCAGGCTTCTTCTTTCAGTATCAGTATTAAACCCCAAAAGAACCTCTTTTCTCAAGGTCACCAAGTTACAGCAAGCTGCTACACATTCTCTCTCATTCTTGTTTTTAATCTGCTTCTTCAGGGGATTGTACTCCTATCAGAACATGCTTTCCACCATTACCGACTGGTTACGAGGGTAAGGGGACGTGTCTACGTTCAGCAGGAAATCAAATTTAATTCAATCAGGGAACTTGGGCCCTTTGCATGATACAGCTAATGAGCTCTTGTTAGACAGTAACTTGCTACCGTATGGAACATGGTAAAATGTGTGCTGCATTCATCCTTTTATCACTGCAGCATCAAACACATGCACTTTATATCATGTGCAGCAGAGGACAGTGTGCTGGAACACAATCATCTTGCCCAGGACATCAATACAGACTGAACTAACGTGCTAAAATAGTTGTTAATTTAATGAATGCTTAATGTCCCCTGCTCCTCAATGAAGCACTTAATGTAGTCACACAGACTGCATTTCAAGCAGCAAAAAGTGACCGATTGATTAACACTGTTCGAATCAATAACAATTACCTTTTGCTAGTGATATGTGGTGACACTATAAATGCTCTTCAGCATCAGCCTATTTATAACCAGGCTGCACTTGAATGATTACTAAGAACCTCAGGCACTCGTTGATGCTCTTCTCTTTATTGGGAGTTGGAGATGTTTACAAAAAGGTTTACTGGTGAATTTATACTTGGACACAAGAGGTGGGAATTATGGTCAAAATCTTTTATCTCCGTATATATAATTTTTATATCATGGTAATCTGTAGATATCAAGGTATAGTATTTTACCGGTTCATTCAATTAATGCCTTAAAATTGACCATGCTGCACTTTTATCACATTTAATTATTTCCTTCCTTTATAGGAAATAAATTAATACTGACCCCGCTCTCCCCACATGAACATGGCAACCGAGCGTCGGTGGGTCGAGGGTGCTTACCAATTCTCTGAACCCAGGCTTTTTAACATTATGAATTGGGACCATGCCCTTACATACGTGTGTTGTTACAGCGTGTAATTTCTTTCCATTGTAGAGATTTCTTGTCACAAAAAATTGGCAAAAGACTGTTTATAGCTTTAAATCAATCTCAAAACCTGACTCACACAAACTTACGAAAGCATTTTTCTTTCCCTACTTCCTACATGCATTTTTCCATTTGTGCAAGCACTTTTTTGCTCCATGCATGAACAGGATGCATCTACATGACTATACCTACTGCTTACAGACGCTTTCTTGGTACCCAGGTCAGGCACTCTGTTGGGGGGCTGGCCCCCCCATGTGTCGTGGCAGTACAACCATGGTGATTCACGGATAATCCCTTTCTCTCCGCAGCATTAACAGTACAGCAAAATCTCTACCCAAGTTATCCCATCATCCTGCCCAACTCATCTAGTCCTGTTGTAGTTGTTCTTACTCGTGCTCATGTGCCATGATATTCTGCAGCAACATGTGCATATATTTAAACTGTCACTTCAATGGATTCCACGCTTGGGAGACTGAAACGATTTCTGCCTCAGCAGATGGAACAACAGAAGATTAATTCATTTTAATGAAACAGCAATTTAACACAAAAAAAACCAAACAAATGTCAAACATATTTATGAAGAAATGAACAACATATTCCAAATCAAATTGTCAGTGTACAAAGTTACAACCACAGTGGTACTGTCAGTTTCAGAACAAAGTCACAAGTGACTTTAAAAAGGGCTGTAGGGGTGAGACAGTGCAGACAGACAAACAGCAAGAGACAACCCAAGACTGACAGAGACACAAAGAACAGCATACATAGAAAAAGATGTAGACTACTTAACCTCTCTGTTTTGGCACCGTATCACATGTTAAACATTACTTTTGATCAGATCGGCTTCAACAATAACCACTAGATTTACGATGGACGATCGGGTCCATAAGTGTTCAAATTATGCTCCAATATTTGAACTTTTGTCTCTGTAATCTCTTTAAAGGGTTGAAATTATATTTTACATTATAATTCATACATACACACATGTGTATGTATATATCCTTTCGGAATTATAGCTATTTTACACATAATCCCTTCTCTTTTTTTTGCCCACAGGCTCATAAGTAAATGGACAATTGACTGAAATAATTTCATGGCTGGATTCTTTATTAGTTCATGATGTTCCACAGATGTGTCAATGCAAATACAGGAGGCCTTCATTATGCTGACAAAAATAAACACACCTATTGGAGAGATGAAGAAAACATAAGAAATGGTCCAATCAATCAACAGTTTGGTACACTCATAAGAAGAAGAGAAACTCTGGCAAGTTTTGCAAAAGATTTGGAAGACCATGGGACGACAGTTAAACTGTATGATTGTACTATCGTTTTTCCTCGATAAAGAAAAACCCATTCACAACATCCAGACAATTGAAAAACGCACATGAAGTATGCTTATGATTGCGAACGTCTACTATAACTTGATGCTTTGAGACATGTCAATATAGAGGGTCACTGAGTGCAAAAGATTCACAGTCCAGTATTAAAAATTGTGATTAACAGCATAACGCATCACCCCAATAAACTGGACACAAGCAGTTCAGGCCTGTAGAGTACAACACCCATTCTAAAATATCAAACGGAATGAAACCTTGTATGCTAGCGCTACCCCGTTCAGGCTAGCACAGTTAGCACTGCTAGAATAAATCATTTTGTTAATAAAACATGTAAACAAGAGATCTGCATTAGGGTTTACGGTTTATTACTGATTATTGATGCTTTGAAGTTAAACTGAAGTAAAAGACTGGCTTTGCCTGCTATTCCACATCTGGTTGGAATTTAACTAGTATAAACATGCTGAAGCCAGAGATTTGCGAAACAGAATGCATCACAATTCTTTCATCCTTCCTTTTTATAATCATTGGAGACCAAAACTGTAAAAATTGAACATAACAATAATCTGAACTTGATCAATCGCCCAATCCTACGTCATATCTTACTTTCTTCGAATTCCCATAGCAACGGATGTCTGGTTACCTTTAGCAAAATGAAGAAAGGAAGAGGAAAGAAGAAAAAAAAAAAAAAAAAAAAAAAAAGACCCGAGGGAACATGCACAGAACAAATACAGAATCCCCCCTGCAGCATGATTAAACTGCCTTAGAGTTCTAACAAAATCCATGCAAGAGTTTAGGGGGAGAAGTGCTTACAAGCCTCTCACCATATTCTAAAATATAGAATCAAGTAAGCTGAATGATCTCCCCTTGAAAAGATTATTTTACCTCGTGCACCTCTCCAGGTGGTACACTAAAACTCTGGAAAATTTCATCAAAATCCATCGAGCGGAAGAGTTGCTCTTCCATGAACAGGCGGACAGACAGGGTGTTTCCTATATAGCCCCCAAACTTTGTTCCCTTTCACAGGAATGTGTATACCAAAACATAAATTTGTAAATACATAGGACCAATTTAATTAATGTCATTTGATGCTGACCCCATTTAAATCACTGATGCTCATTATGTTAAGCGTTAACAGCCGCATCCTAATGGTAAGAGAACGGCTTTGGGAATGAAAGGTCACTGGTTCGAGTCCCGAACCAGCAGGAAAAATATGTGGTGATGGTGCTGAACTCCACCTTCCCTTCCTCCACATTTATGGCTGAAGTTCCCTTGAGCAAGGCACCTCACCCACAACTGCTCTCCGGGCATCCCAATGTGTGTGGCAGCCCACTGCTCCAAGTGTGTGTGCCAACTTTGGATGGGCTATATGCAGAGACAATAATTTCCCTTGTGGGATTAATACAGCAAATCAAAATTAAAAAAAAAAACCCTGTTAGCAATAGAAATCCAAGAAAATCTTTCAGTCCTTCTGCCAGATTCCTCTGTGTGTAACCTAGCAAGTCTCATTGCAAAAATCATTCTTACATATCAGATCTGTACAAAAGGAGGTTAAAAACACAAAACTGTTGAGTGTGCACAGGTGTTGCACATCAGTCATGGTGCTTTCAAACAAGACACAAAGATTATTACAGATGGGGATCAATCAGAATTCTAAATGTAGCGTATTCAAGGCATCATATCACAAAAATCATGAGGGGAAAAAAGTCCAAAAAAACTCCTTCGTGTGTGTGTGTGTGTGTGTGTGTGTGTGTGTGTGCACGTCTTAAACCACGTATGTGCTAAAGTGAAGTGCTTTAACTGTAGCACCGTAATGCAATCTGCAGATCTTCTCGTAGCTCTCTCCTAAATCTTGAATACTACTGCATTAGATGTTTACAAAATACATTAAACAATATGATATACGTACAGCTGTCTGTGTCTCATTGCTGTTCATAATAATTTTAACAGTACTCTTGCTCCTTTAGGATTACGTGTAGAAAATATTGTTGGGAAAATCCAAAAGCAGTCGATTGTTTACGTTAATATGAGACAGAGAGAGAGAGAGAGAGACACCGTACCTGCTTTCTGCACAGCTTTCTATAATAAAGACTGAAGCCAGATCGGTTTATGAATTAATTCTCCCTTTAAACCAGAACCTCTGGTCCTAACGGGACTGGGATTGATAGCACTCTAAAACAGGACAGCCGGCACGGCAGACCAGGGGTTTGATTAGCATGAATTTAACCACCCACGGCGCTCCTTGGCTTCCCTCCTCCTCAGATTCTCATTTAATCGAGATCTGCGCACACAGACAGAGCATGCAAAACATATCCTAGACACCAAAGCTCCGTTGTGTTACACACCATTCCTCTGGTTACTGCTTGCAATGGAAAAAACACACGGGTGAGTCTTGATGCTGCATTTGATTGCTTCTGTGTAAATGATCAAGGCCAGCAAATTAAATGACTTTTGGTCTACGACCCCCTTAAAAACAATCAGTTCATCAAGTCAGAGCGGACATGAATGCAACGTTGTAGGATTAATCTCTCCAAGTGTTCGAGATACCGCTTTCACAATAATGGCCCCATGCTCCTGCAGTGACCTTGACCTTTGACCTGAAAAATCTGATCATGTCTAGGTGGGCATTTTGAAAAGATTGAAGAAGATCCTTCCAGGCACACTCCAGATACTGCGTTCACAAGAACGGCCTGGACGGACAAGCCAAATATGGTACAATTCCCAACCCATCGTCTGTGATGGAGAAAACCTCAAACCCCAAAGTGCCACCAGAATGCAGAATCAAGTGTAGAAACGGAAGGAATAAAACCATGCCGCGTGTGCCATGCAAGTCAATGCTTCACTGACAGCAAGTGCTCCGTCTCCAAAGGCAAAACGCTGACTCCATCATCTGTCCATAATAGAGGGTTTCCTCCTCCGGCCGACCTTTCGTGCCACATGCCGACTGCCTTCTTTGAGAGTGACAGATCGTTGGTGCGGCGGCGCTAAACACTCCTCAGCTTCGTCAGTCAGCAGAAGCCCGTCACATTCTTTGACGTGGCACGTGTGCTGCTCGACTGCACGTCCTCCTGTGCTTTTCCTTGCACTCTTGCCTATGAACCACAACTGCCTTGCACACTTGTTTCTCTCTCTCTCTCTCCCATCCTGTGTAAACAGAACCTGTTTTGAATTAGCATAAGTAGGCTCTGGGCAATACGGCATGCTGCTAAGTGGAGACAACATTTCACGGGATATTTTATGTCTAGACCAGACCGGTCTGCAAAACTAATGAGGAGAAATGCAATAAAGCAGCTCTTCATGTACAAGGCTCAAACAGAAAACCACTCAACAGGGATTTTGTGATTTGCTTTTAAGAAAGCCAGGGTGCTTTGTGCTGGGAAAGTTCGTCTTTAAATCTCAACAGATATTCACAGGCTACAGAGACAAACGTTTCAGAAAAGATGGATACAACCAAATAATCGCTAGGAACTACAGGGCAAGAAATATTTAATATTACACCGCATCAATAAAATTGTAAACGCTACCGTTTAAAGTAGTGGTATTATCTGTGTTCACCTCTTAAAGGTCACAGACGAGAGATCTTGTTTTTTTTTATTAATGAGACACACCTTACTCCTGTCTAACACACAGATTGTTGATAAAACGGCATCTGCTGAAATACAGCCTTATACGTTCGTTCCAGTGTCAGATAACACAACCAAAGGTAAGGACAACCTCCCAGAGATTACAGCACACCATTTCAGAACACACTCTTCCTAACTGAGCTCATATGAATGGAACATGGCTTGTCCTGTCTATATGCCCAAACAGGAAACTCGACCAAGCCTGCCTTGTCATCAGTTTAAAAAAAAAATAAAAATAAAAATAAAAAATACAAAATTGATGATAAAACTGAAACCCGGGAAAATAGAGGCTCATACCCCACCACTCAGACTCAAACGGAATAAAAGCACAAAATGGAACTCAAGGTCAAAAACACCAAACATTATGGAATCACAGAACATGAACTCATTAAACAGATAATTAAACTAACAATACAGGTGATACAAATCAATGCAGAAAATAGTGAATGAAAGATGGTGAAAAAAAGCCTCAATGTTAACCTTGCTTCCTTTTTTTTCCCCCGGAACCACAGGGGAGATTTATTTCCCCCAGGGCTGAGGTTGATAACTCCAGGGCTAACCTGCCTGTCCTTTAGTTCGTAATTGAAAAGCAAAAATGCAGAGTGCTCTTGACGCTGAGGAACTTGAGGACATTTTAATATGCGACCTATAACTTCATTACTTTTAACACCTTACATGCAACACTCTCTCGCTCTCTGCTCCAAATACAATGCTAGCATAGCTCGCTCCCTCTCTCTCGCACACACACACACTTCACCACACAACCACTTTGCACAAAAATAAGCTGCTATCCCTTAAAGGAGCCCCGTTACTCTTATAACTCTATCAATAGGCTCCGATGCCCATCAAGAGAGATATCATAAGCGATCATGCCTAAACTTTTATAATAAGTTGAGTCTTACTGTAACAGTGCAGGGTGTAACTGAATACATGATTAACCTGCTGTAAAGCAAACAGACAGATGGGGCTGACCTGCTGTAAGGGGAATGAATGGCTGGTACATTTTAATATCAGAGTTTTCTGTGACGACGAAGATACCACAACTCCAAACCAAACTGTGGTCATTGATTAGCTTCCATAAATCAGAGTTCTGGCCTGTAGAGTGAGTGGTACTTAAACAATACTTCAACTATATTAAATTCTATTATTTCAGAAAACCGAGGAAAACTCGGGATTCCATGATACGAGCACTTTAAAAGGGAATTAGCAGCAGAACACAAAAAGACGTCAGCACGTATTAAGACAATAGCGCTAATCCTCTTACTGGTGGCACCACACAGGGATTATAGCCTGAAGCGAGCGTACTGAACACGAGTTTTATCACACACAGAGCCCCATCAGGAATGTGTGGGGAAAGTGTTGTATATTAATGACAGCCAGAAATTCTGCTGAGTGCAAATCAATCCAGCAATTTCATGGGTCAAGAACTGTCACAAATTTCATTTCCATACACATCAAAGCTCAAAGCCAAAACAAACAGATTAGCTGAAAGTAAATAAAGTGGTTCAGTAATGACTGAACGAGTGCTGTGGTACTGTATCTTGGACAGATCATATCATGAATGAATGTTAGTTGAAACCACGTCTACAGATTTCGACCACGAGGCACTAATACATTTATGCAACCAATCTGTAATCAAGTCATGACTGCTTTTAAAAATTGCATACCGGGGTAAAGTTGGCTCAAGTAAAGAGCTGAAAGTTCAACGCTGCACTTCCCGATATAAAAATTATTCTGTCTTCAAGGCAACTGGCGGACAAACTCAAGCATAAAACGACTGTTTGCACGTGGTTTCACTTACATGATTTAACCTTGATCACTGCATGTTGTGGTTTCACCGACGCATGGCTCAGATAAACACCGACCCCCCTGTTCCACTGAATGACTGAAGTGCTGTGGCAGCAGTGCATGGGGGAATAAAAACGAGGGAACGAAAGTGAAAGAGAGCCCGGCACTTCCCTTCGCTGCGTAATGATGTGCTCCATTCTGCCTTCCCTCTGGGAGCCTCTTGGCTGAGTGAGCACATCCCCACACCGCCGTCCATCAAACTGCCGCTCCCCTCTCTCTCACAGCATGCCCCAACTCACTCGCTTCTCTCCCTCCCTCCCCTTTCTCCTTGTCCCTCTCCTGTTTCCTTCTCTTCGCCCCCGTGCCTTGTCATCTGCTTCACTCTGAATGTCGCGATTCACAGACAGGCCGGTTTAAAGAATGCGTCGTAGCTCTTACTCGTTCGCTTGGTCCTTCAACCAGCAATCTCTCCCACTGCTGATCTCGAGTTTCACACTCGACAAAAACCCCCGGACGAGACTCCCACCTGCAATGGCGAGTAAAGCCTATGTTTACACCATATGTTTCAATTAAAAGGTATATTTAAAAAGACTCCTTCGCCAGTAAACAACTGGATGTGAATTTTGCTTATCTCAAAATGCAACAGTCTAACTTTTCCTTTACACAATCCACAACAATTATTACCAGCCCTGATAGCGTAGCTGCTACTGCTTCTCTGCTGTCAGTTTGTACGTTCATTTTATTTAATTTTTTTAATGGAACTGCTTGACAGATCACAGTAAGATTTCCAGGTTAGCAAAATTTGGGATCAACGGACGAAACAAGTTCATCAAACCAAAACAGTTCTGAAATTTATCCATCTTTCTTCTTTTATATTCACAAACTGATTTCTTTGCATCCATGGAAGCTGTTAAACCTCAGATGTTTTTATCATCCTTAAAGCTTATAGAGGCCCATTTACTCACCACACGTGTTAATTTATTACGGCATACCACTTAATTACATCCTAGAAATAAAACGGAATCAGACACATCATTACTCCAGTACGCGAGTCTCAGTGACCCCTGCGCTAAGCATGATATCAGTAAACATCACCATCTTTACTTTACTCCTCTTGAAATTGTATCCCCCCTTTTTCCTCAACACCTGATCTCAGACATTTTTTACTAATCTCAGAATCGTGGTTGTGCTGCCAAGTTATCACGCACACACTCTAGTCATGCGTTGTTATTGTTATTGCAAATGGATACAGAACCAAAACTGTAAACTGCGGCAAGTAAACACCTGGAACACTCACTCACAAACTCATCCTAGCACTCATGGTAGTGAGCCAGCATGCCACGCTTGAAAGCCTCAGCTTCAGTGCGCGGCAAGTAAACGCCCGGAAACTAAAGAGTGACGGACAGGCGGACTGAACCCATTCCTACAGCTCCTAAGCCACTAGGTGGGCAGGAGTTAAATACAAGTAAACAAGATATACGAAGCGTGTGAGCTGGGGTGGTTTCAACAGGAAACCTCCACATTGATCCAGAACGAAGTAATAACAGGAGATAAATCACATCAGATAGGGAATGATCTCCTTTAATGCTTACTAGATATTTTCACTCGTAATTTCCCCATCACAGAACAATTCTGGGGCTCAGCTTTCATCCACCAGTGAAAATAAAAAAATAAAAAAATAATTTAAAAAAAAAAAAAAAAAAAAAAAAAGACAGCCGTCTCATGTTTATTATTATTCTAAGAATGTAGGATTTGAGGGGGATCAGGCAGCCTTCAGCAGGGATCTCTCTAGGTGAAAGATTGATGTGCGTGAGCCTTGTCTATAATCACTCATGTAGTCTGTACAGCGTTGCATTCACAAAAACAACAGGCTGCATCTGATAACGGAGGTGTACAGCGATTTCGAGATCATGAAAGCCTGTAGTGCTCCTGCAGAAATCCACATGTCTCATTAACAAATCCAATCCCCCGATTACCACATCGGGGCAAACTAATGAAGCAGAGGACGAGGGGCACCGACACAGAGGTGCAGCACAAACTGATTATACATCTCCATTACACACAACTCGCATTTAAGTGACACTGAAGAAAATCCCTGGATTATTAACAGCTCTTCACTCATTTTAGATCAAACACACACACCATCTGTACCTGTCACCTTAGAGCTTGTATGAGCAGGTAATGTTTAAAGACATTATTATAAGCATACTCCATCGGGAATTAGGAACGCAAAGCCTTCATTTCCCATCAAATTATAAACGAACCCGTCACTTGATCTGAGCAGACTGAAACTAATTCATACACTATTAAACGCTTAATATTCCATCTGCTTGGCTTGACACATGAAGCAGGTCGCCCACAAATTGCAATTTTAGACTTATGTTTGATTGCGTGCTGTAGCATAACACATCACACTCTTCAGAAAACCGATAGTATTCAAATGACCTACTTGGAAAGTCTGTGTGGCAGCTCGAAGTGAAACTGCAGGAGAGAATGTACTGGGTTGGAAACCGACGCAAAGGCTTTGCTGTGATGAACTGATAGCCGTATATAGATAAACGTCAAATTTACCGTACTTCCACAGATTATTATACAAATCAGCTTCGATCATTTACTGCTGAGAAGTTGACCTTCTGATGACACAAGAGCACACAAAGGTCTTTAAGGACGAGACTGCTCTAAAATGTAGCCTCAGATTAACCTCTGTATCGATTCCCTCGAGCAGGAAGCCAACTTGCAACTGTTGAGAACTAAAGTACACCCACACCCGAGATCGAGGTAAAGCCGCATCCACACAGGGAGTGGTGAATGACAGTCGGCCATGGGAAAAAAAATAAATAAATAAATAAAATCAATGAATGCCGGCGAAATGAGCGTCGAGAAGCAAAACTTTCAAGTGATGTCAAGTGGGCGGGGACAGAGTCCAGTTGAGCTGAACTTTCACGTGACGCGATTCGAGCGATAACCAATCGGAGCTTAACACTAGCATCGATTGACAGATGCCACCAAACATTGCGCTTCCAAAAAACGTTTTCCGTTGGGAAACGGCGAACACAGGTTTAATGATTCCGCCTTCATCAGCATGGAAGAGCAGGTCATTATTCCTGTGAGCTTTACGACAGATACTGTACAAGGATAATAACCAGAAATGCCACGCTCCGTGGGCCCATGTTTCCGAAAGTAGTCATTTCCTGTGAGATTATATTAAAATACAATGTAGATTTAACCCTTTCTGGTCCATGATGCACAGGAGATTCCACTGTATAGTTGCTATGCAACAACAATAATAATATTATAAGCTGTTTATTATGATAGCACAAGTTACTTGATAGTCAACTAGCTAGATTCTACTCACGGCTCGACACTTCCTGTAAGGAACTAGCTGGTCACTGCTCACAGTTTCACTCGCAAACATTTGGAAGTGGGAAACATGCGAAAGTGTTACCTAGGCAACCAGAGCTGACCAGGAGCGAGATTCACATGCATCACGAGGTGATTCGCATGCCTCTGAAATCACTTGTGCCCCATCATTTCCTGTGTGTACGCTGCTTTAGAGTGACTCCCACAAACACAAACACTCTCCTCAAGCATAAAACCAACAGAAATGTTCAGAGCAGAGCAGGAATCAGCTGGGGAAGGAGAAGTAACGTTCACCCACACTGAAGATCAAGGTACCACTAAGCCGGCCTGGCACTTCCCCTCCGATCCCACACATCAATCAACTTAAGAAAGTCCTAATGGACACTTCCTGAAACCTGCAAGAGACTGATATGCAACGGAGAAGCAGCCAGCATGAAAGCTGATACAGAAACTGGGTGTCGCATTCTGCGGCACAGCTCTCAGGCTTTTCACTGCAATGTTTGAACATGGTGGTTAGGGCTCTTCTGAGCTCGGCACACAGCAAAACAACCGCCGCCACCAATGGACGGGTGTATTATCTGCCAGGTGCTTTTTTTTTCTTTTTTTTTTTTTAATAACCATATGGTTAATGTTTCAGCCCACACTGATGCATGGAACAATTCCTGTTACATAATGGACAATGATTAATAACGCAATTCAATACTTTATACATTTAGTCTTTAGACTCCATTTTACCACGTTTGAGTCACAGCTTTAACAGCTTTAATAAAGCACTAGGCGTTGTATATACACAGGAAAACATTACCTCTCTGTCAGCTGTAGCAAATCTATTCTGGCACTAAACACTGATAATGCACTTCATATAGTCATAAGCTTCTGTAGCCGTGCTACAGTATACTAGCTGATTTTGCACTAACAGTTTATATATGAAGCAGAGAGTGACTGCTGATCATTCCACGCCATTAAAATCACACAGATTTGACTATGAGTGAATTTTATTCTTACACGTTTATGAGCATGTTTATCTTCAGGACAATGGAAACTCTGATCAACCCGGTTATGGCCTCACACGCCCCTCTTTCTAATCATGGAAGCTGTGCGGAGATTAGGAAACATTGCATAAGTAAATGTGCGAGAGAAGAAAGCCGCTGGAATCAATGAAACGTGGCGACTGAAGTAGCGCGTGATAAATGAATAATAGAGGGGGGTGTTATTAAATTAGCCGACAGTCTGCCATCTAATAAAAATCTATGTATTTATATATACTTCTGATGCCATTAATCATTTCACAGACTGCACATTCGCATGCCTTTACACCTTCCGAGAAACCTCGTCAGCACAAGTCTCTCTGCCCTTGGCGTCTCTGACGCGGCGGGATTTCTGACCTGCGTGACCCTGGGTGACCCCGGCTAATGTTAACACAACACGACGATCTCTGATGTGCTGCGTCTGCCGGAAGAAGCAGAACGATGAAATGACACGTTCGCTCAGCCGGTGTATGCAGTCTGCTACAGCCGACACGAACCTGCGATTACCATTTTAAAGACCGGTGGATTTTATGCGGCCTTTCCATCCCGACTAATTATGCTTGTTTTATTTCCGGGGGTTAAATTAAAAAAAAATGGTCCATTATTAAATGTCAAATAAATGTGTTCTAAATCAACTACATAATAATAATAAATCAATAACACAAACTGATGCGGAGTAATCCTTCTGTGGTGTAAAAGCTCTTGAAAAGGTCGGCTTGTTAAATAACTTAAAATTAAATCATTTTCTTCGATCGTATACACAAAATGTACATAAATTGGTTGAAATGGTATTTACAAAGCAACAGCAATCAGTAACTTATAAGATCTGAAAAAGCTCAAAAAAAAAAAAAAAAAAGTTATCCGTTTCCACAATAATCCTGTAAAATCGGCGACCAATCACTGCCTCACAGTCCACTGGAAAATATCCAATCAAATACTCCCGTTTGTTCTTATGCACACATGACCCTACCATGCATGAACCTGCAGCCAGTGCACTGTCGAGGGGGCGTGGTGTAGGGGTTATGTGTCATGGCTTTGGAAAGACCTCTGAGCGCAGGGGATGGTTTAGCTGGAGTCCTGATGAGATGCTACGTTCAAACTTTGCTCGCTTTCCTTATTACCGATCCCATCTTTAACCACTATGATTATGTTTCTATGATATTCTCAAACGTGTCATGATAGATATGTACATTTCAAGTGATTTAACAAAAGCATCAAACAGGTAAAACAAGTTGACAATCAGTTCAGTCATTAAGAAATTCATGAAATAAAAGATCATACACACACACACACACACACACACACACACACACACACACACACACACACACACACACAGCCCATCAGTTGAGGGCTGACTGGGTTCTTTGAACTCAACACCATCAAAAGGTGAAATAATTGGCGAATGAAATGTGTTATAACTACACAAAAGCCCATTGAGACAGGGAAACCTAGATAAAAGGCGAGGAGAGTAGAAGATAAACCGCCAATAAGCACGAGTGCATGTCATTTTGCAGCGCTCGCAAGCCAGTCTCCCCAGTACGCCGGTGGAATACATCAAAATATGCACAAGGTGGCTAATTAGGGCTCATTAAACCAACAGCCAGGTTTCTTACATCAGCAAACAATCACATCTATCAAAGGTTAATGTCGGCGATCAAACGAGGCCGTGCGTCTTTTCTCTGCATCATTTCAGGTTTTTATGCGGCGGATTGACGGCTTGGCAGTTGGTGGTGAGAGACGGATCGGGGTTTTGACGCGTGTGGTAACACTTTCTTCCATTACCATAAATCCTACTCATCTACTTCCTGCAAATCACTCACTTTTGCTGCACTTCATTCAACTCTGGAAGGAAGAAGCTACTGTTAGACACTTACGTTGCAGGACGGATTCTAAAAGGTGCGTGCGCACATACAAACTTTCCCCCCTCCGAATGTCAGCACAGTGCCGAGGATAAACCACAGATGAAAAGGTTAGTGCATGGGGATTCCTGACCTGGGCCACACATTACTCATAGCTAGAAACACCACATCAGTCAGCTGATGAGAAGTGTTGGCGGCTTCACACACACACACACACACACACACACACACACACACACCATAAACACTGTAATAGACTGACAGGCAGGGCTTATTCAGTTTATCAGAACAACACGATGACTGGGTTTCAATCCTCTTTTTAACAAAACCTTGCAGCGCTCCTCAGTGTTTAGGCTCAGAGCAGTAATTTAAGAACGCCTTCACAGCCGTGGTAAAAACGTCAACTGCCATTAAGGTAGTCGGCTTCAAGTTCATAACAAACACAAGCAGGTTTCACATTTGTGCGTCACACAGGAGTCGTACCAGAGAAGCACTTTATCATCACTGACAAATATGCATCACTTACAGAAAAGGAAGCGACTGAGAACCACAAGATTTCCTAACGGCTAATAGACTCCCTAACAGCAGTATACAACCAGACACGAATATTTATATCACAACGACTCCTCTCGCTCTCTCTCTCCCTTTCCTCCTGTCAGTGAGGGAGGGAAAAAAAAGATATAATAATAAGCACCTGACAACATGACGAGTCCAGGATACACGGCGGAATAATAAATACCGAGAGAATACCTATACACACATCTTCAGTGACCACAGTGTAAAGCAGCAGAGCAGTTAATGAACCATTGAAACCACCACACTGATGACAATGATATTGATGATGATGGTGTGCACAATCCTTATGTTACAAGCTTTACATTTCCCTCCGAGCGGCACAGTGATGTACTGCTCAGCACGTCCGTCCCACACCAAGAAAGTCCCGGGTTCGAGTCTCGGGCTCGGCTCGGCTCGCACGTTTATGATTGGCTCGAAATAAAATGAGCCCAACCCGACCGCTACCTGGATCTTTCTATTCCTCGTTGTTCAACCAGGGTGCTGTAGCTCGCGATTAGTCCGCTTGACAGCAAGAAGATCCCAAGTCTGAGTCCTGGAGTCGGCGATGGAGTTTGCACGTTCTCCTGTGCTTGTGGCGGAATTCCTCAGGGTACTCCAGTTTCCTTCCATGGTCCAAGGACATGCGCGGTAGACAGTGTAGGTGTATGCGAGTGTGAATGGTTGTGCGCGCTGACCCGGGGACGGACCGGTAGGAGCTGTTCAGTGTGAAACCGGCATCGGCTGAGATAGGCTCCAGAATCCACAGTGAGGGGAAATTAATCAATGCGTGATTTCCTCCGGGACATGAACAAGTGCAACTTTACACCAAAATAACAATAACAAAAACAATAAACATAATATCAACAGGGGTGCAGACAGAGGAGCATGATGGTCCATTCCGAGCTGTGCAAGTTGATGTACAACAGCAGCAGCAGGATTGCATTAAAGAGGGAGAGAGAGAGGGAGAGGGAGAGAGAGAGAGAAGGAAGGGAGGAATAAGCCCTACCTTGTGGATGTTCCTTTCCGTACATCACAGATGCTGCATTTAAACGCTTCCGCACTGTTCCTGAAGGTGCACACACTACAGTCCCAGTAACCGTCATCCGCCGCCGGCTTAGCTTGTCTTTTTGGTCTGAATAAAACAACATGAAAACATTTCAATAAAGATCAACTTCACCAACTGCGAACAAACACAAGCACACAACCAGGGCGAAGGGATCAACCCCCCCACAGACTCGGATAAAGTCATACAGTAACGCAAAGAGTCACAAATGTCAAACTCGACACTGGTTGAAATCCTAACTAGCTTGCTAACTAGCGCAGTTTTCTTGTTCTTCTTCTTCCTCCTCTTCCTCTCCAGTAAAACCAGCACTCACTCGACTCGACTACCACACGGACCGTCCGACTGTAACCTAGCGTTAGCGCGAGACCAGGCTACTGCTAACGATATCCACGGTTCAACTAAACACCAAATAAATGTCGTTTCCGGTCCGACAGACTGGAGACAGTATAAAGTGTCAGTTGATAGAGGTTTTTATCGCCGAGGCCCGGTGTATCCTCCTGTAAATCTCCCTTTGTCTGTGACTGACTAGCTGCTGGAGTCAGAAGGAGAAGAGAGGAGAGGAGAGAAAAGGAGAGGAGAGGAGAAGCCGCCATAGCTGTACTGTTCTCTCTCTATCACGCACGAGCTGAGAGAAAAGAGCAGAAACACTCCTTGAGGGGGAGAAGAGAAGGGGTGGGAAAAAAAGAGAAAAGCAGCGACTGAATAGCGCGAGCCCGAAAAACGGCAGCCGAACAAACACCAATCTCTCGGGGACGTCCAAACGGTGGCGATTCTTACCTGGTCGGGCTCTTTTTGTCGCCCATGATGGAGGGAGAACACCTCACGAAAAGAAAAGGGAGGAAAAGGGGCTTAAAATAATAATAAAAAAGAAAGGTTTCGGCAATTAAGAATAATTGTGAGGAGGTTTCCACAGAGCTCGATCCGCCGCTAGCGCGCGCAGGCAGGCAGAGTCGCGTTCACGGACGGGCGCGAGGAGAAGCGAGTGCACACCGCGTGACTCCGCGCTGCCCAATCAGCGCCGCCTTCTCTTTAAAGTCTCGCGCAGAAACTAAAATAGCCCCAGTAATAATCACCATAATGCCCATAACACTCCTGTTTTCTCTTCAACTCTGCACATTTATTCCTCCTCCAAGCAGTGAAGGGTCCGTGGGAGCCCGAGATCCAGCAGGGTGGAAGGGGGGGAGGGAGAAAAGGAGCAGAAAGACAAGTTCAGGTTGGCTGCACTGGAACATAAGTCAGTCTGGTTCACTTAAAATAAGGAGAATGATAATAATAACAACATGACAGTGTTCTGTAGTTTCTTATTCATCACTGTCCAACCAGGGTGATGTCGAGGTGTTGAGAGCGAAAGGTTCTTAGATTTACTCTGGGCTGGGCGATGGGGTTCACATTATCTCTCAACGCTTGTGTAGTGGGTTTCCACTCTAAGAGTGCTGGGCTCATGATCAGGAGGTCATGGGTTCGAATCTCAGCGAGACCCCCACCTGGGCAAGTTCTGAACCACACGTGTCCAAATCGACTTGCTGCCTTGTAGGTTATGCCTGGCTAAGAGACGGCATCCTGAAAACAAACCACTTGATGCCGAGTGGCGCCCCTCAAGGTATCAGCCTACAGTCTCCCAATGCTAAAGGCTCAGCATTGGAAGGCGCCAACGGTCCGCACTGGACTATGGCAAGATCGATCGACTCGGGTTTACTCCCACAGTTCAAAGACATGGACCTTACGATCATTGGTCTTTCCAAATTGCCCCTCCACATGTGTATGTTGCCCCGCAGTGGTCTGTTAAGCTGTTTAGGGTGTACTCATGGTGTATGCGCAGTGTCGGCTTATTTCAAAGGCTGTTCTTATGAAGTAAAAGATACATATTTGTCACCTAGCTCACTTCACTAACGCCCACTCAGGAACGCAATGTTCTGACAAGTTTGAACATAAAGGTTTGAAATAAATGATGTGATTGACAGGTTGACAGGTTGTGCATGCTCTCCCCATGCTTAACTCCACTTTCCTCCTACAGCCCAAAGACAAGAGTATTAGGCTAATTAGCTGTTTCAATTTGCCTTTAAGTGTAGGGATGTGTGTGTGTGTGTGTGTGTGTGTGTGTGTTGGCTCTCTGATGGTCTAGCCTAGCGAGCTGTTGAGGGTGTACCCCTCCTATCTGCTCCAACCTCGTGCCATCCTAACAGGATTAAGTGGTTCGGCGAATGAATGAAGCAATCAATGAGTCGTCCAACCGCTTCAGAAAC
Organism: Euristhmus nudiceps; assembly: GCA_030068295.1. Classification (NCBI taxonomy): domain Eukaryota; kingdom Metazoa; phylum Chordata; class Actinopteri; order Siluriformes; family Plotosidae; genus Euristhmus; species Euristhmus nudiceps. Next base: position 29,455,597 of record JAQNCB010000006.1, on the reverse strand, counting down.
CCGAGTTGAACTCAATAAAGTCCCCCATCCTGCTCATCAAGGTTTCCGTGTAATGAATGTCCAAATACTAGAGCAAGGTGTGGTTTTTAGGGTTGGGAATCTGAAGCAGTTGCTGCGAGGCATAGATGCACTAAGAATAGATGTTCCACAAGATACAGTAATGTTTTTCCCAATGCACCGACACCCTCACTCACTCACTCACTCCCAAGCACACAGAGCAGATGTTGAGACCAGCACTCATTCACCTGGTCAGGGCTGAGAGGGATCACAGGGCTTGTCCTGGGAACACTTCGGATGAGGCTGGAATACACCCTCAGTGGGATCCCAGGCCATCTTTGGGCACCAAACATATATCACAGCCAAGGGCAACTTAGCAAAGGTTCAACTACAGCAGGGGTGCTCAATCCTGCTCCTGGAGAGCTACCTTCCTGAATATGTTCGCTCCAACCTTAATCATGCCCACCTGACCATCTAGTCATCTAATCAAGGCTTCAGACTTTGAAAAGCCCCTCACTTGTTGATTCACCCCAGAGCAAGGCTGCATTGGGGCATGAGCATACGTCTCTGACAGGCGTCCTGATGTCAGAGACAAGGACCACTCTGTGGGGATGTGACGTGTGAACCATCCATCTCACTAGTCAAACTCTGGTCATTCACATGTCATTGTGCCCGTTCTTTCTCCCTGACAAGAGAATGAACCACTGTCTCGTTGTCATCCGATTTGTCCTTGTCTCTGTCAGGCTTTGTAAGTGATAAATGAAATGCTCTGGTATGCGCAACTTGTCAATCATGTCGCTTATCGCAAGCTTTTATATTCAAGCTTGTCATCAGAAAAGTGGTTTTCTGAGTGGGTGTCTGAGTGGGTTCCCAAGTGTGTTTCTGAATGGGTTCCTTGCTGGGTCCCTGGGTGGATTTCTGAGTGGGTGTCTGAGTAAGTTTCGGAGTGGGTTCCTGAGTTTGTTCCTGAGTGGGTTTCTGTGAGGGTTCCTGAGTGGATTCGTGAGTGGGTTTCTGAGTGAGTTCCTGAGTGGGTTCCTGAGAGAGTGTCTGAGTGGGATCCTGAGTGGGTATCTGGGTGAATGTCTAAGTGGATTCCTGAGTGGGTTTCTGAGTTGGGTCCCAAGTGTGTGTCTGAGTGGGTTTCTGATTGGGTGTCTAAGTGGATTCCTGAGTGGATTCCTGAGTGGGTGTTTCTGAGTGGGTGTCTAAGTGGATTCCTGTGAGTGGGTTCCTGAGTAGGTTTTCTGAGTGGGTGTCTAAGTGGATTCCTGAGCGTGTTCCCAAGTGAGTTCCTGAGTGGGTTCCTTAGAGGGTTCCTGAGTGGGTTTCTGAATAGGCTTTTGAGTAGATTCCAGAGTGGGTGTTTGAGTGGGTTCCTCAGTGGGTTTCTGAGTGGGTGTCTTAGTGGGTGTCATAGTGGGTTCCTGAGTGGGGTCCCGAGTGGTTTTCCTGAGTGGGTTTCTCAGTGGTTTCTCAAGTGGGTGCCTGGGTGGGTTCCCAAGTGGGTGTCTGAGTGGATTTCTGAGGGTTCTCGAGTGGGATTCTGAGTAGGTTCCTGAGTGGGCATTTGGTGAAGTGGGCTATGTGTAAAATACAGACATTAAATCATCCTACTTTATTAGAACAACATTTGATGTAAGAGTAAATAGTGTTAATGATTCCGTACTCATACAGTCACCCAAGCCCCTTGACCGTGTTAGGGTTATAGGGAGTCTAGAACCCATCTAAGCCATCACTGTGCCGAAGTACACCCTGAACAGCAGGCCAAGTCATTATATCACAGCATACATACAAACATTCACACTAATACTCATGGGCAATTTGGAACAGCCAATTAGCCTCATGTGCAAGACTGTGGACTGTTGGAGGAAAAACCATGCAAGCACAGGAAGATCATGCAAACTTCACATAGTTTACATAAACACCTTCGCTGAGCCTGGGACCCAAGCCCAGGACCTTCTTGTTGTGAAGCAGATTTGCTAACCACTACGCAACCATTCTGCTCTACTAATAAACAGAGAAGTGAAATTTCTGAATGTAAAATATCGACAGATAATCTACTGTTTCTGATTTCTTTATGTTCCTGCCTTTTAAAAGTGTGCAGCATGTGGGTGTTCGGGCAAATTAGAAGCGATGATTCAAAGGATTCTGGCAATCAAAAACTGAAAGAGGACAAAGAAGAAATCAAGACGACTTCTTCCCACATCAAACCCAGATGCTGCTTTTGTTCTTCATGCTTGATCCAACTTGAAACTCAGCATGCAAAGAACCTGCTGACTGTAGCCATGTGCCATCAAAATATGCTTTTCAGTTGAATCTATTTCATTAAATTACATTTGTTTTATAATTTTTATAATAGATATAGCCACAATGCATATTTAGAGAAATGCACAGTTGTACCCATATTGAGGAAGGGACAAGAAATATTCTCTGATGTGGAAAAAGACTAAAACTATTGTCATTGTGCTTAAAAAAAGAGGGAATAATAATAATAATAATAATAATAATAATAATAATAATAATAATAATAATAATAATAATAATATCTTTATGAGATGCTTAAAAAAGTAATTGTGGGTGGTACTGTGGTATAGCAGTTAGGATGTCTGCCCTACAGCAAGTTCCTGGATTTGAGTCTCGGGGTTAGTGAAGGTGTTTCTGTGTACAGTCTGCATGTTCTCCCCGTGCTTGTGTGGGTTTCTTCAAGGTACTTTGGTTTCCTCCTACAATCCAGAGATATGCTTATTAGGGTAATTGGCTGTTCCAATTTGCCCCTAGGTGTGAGTTTGAGTGTGAATGGTTGTGTGTTTTTGGCCCTTTGATGGACTGGTGAGCTGTTCAGCATGTCACGCCACTTTCGCCCAGAGTCAGCGGAAATAGGCTCCAGACTCCCCACGATGATCCTCGTAGGATTAGGCAGTTTGTCAAATGTATAAACTAGAAAAGCACTTGGAGAGCGCAGACCTCCGCCATGCCATAGGGTCACTAAACTCTTCTCTTTATTTTGAAATACACGCAATGTTGATGTCTGGAGGATTTTTGCGAATGATTCCAAGTAATATTTGATGAGTTAGAAGCATTTTTGTCAAAACCGGCCCTATCTCTCAATAGT
>JAQNCB010000006.1:29275431-29288692 GCA_030068295.1 Euristhmus nudiceps | reverse complement strand
GAAACGTGGTCATTGCAGGGAAAGGGGAAAATGAATGGGGATTTTACTCTAATTTGAATGAGTTCGGCGGGCCGGATAAAAAAGCATAACGGGCCGTAGTTTGCCCATGTCTGCACTATGATGTGCTCTCACCGTGTTTTTCAGTCACTGCAATGCTCTGTTTTTAATCCTGTTAATGTTTTTAATATTCTGTGTTTAATACTCCTCCTATTTAAAACGTCCACAATAAATGTGCTGTCTTTCCGGATCATTGGAAATCTGGATCAGCCATCTCAACAAGCACTAAATCCTTCCTGTTAAGACTTTTCACAATAAAGTTCTCTTTTGTTAAAGCATCTTGGCAAAATTAGACTGAATTCACAACCCAACAGTGCCCTCTTGTGGTTGTCAATGCGAAAATAATCAACATTTGAAATGTGGGTGCCAGTTATTTTTATTTTTATTTTTTTTATAATAATGTGTTAAAAATTTCACATACAAGTCGCTCCCCTGGCCATACTATGAAAAAAGTGCGACTTATAGTCTGGAAAATATGTTTTCCTCATGGTCAGGGTTTCAGTGCATTACAGGACTCACAACGGGGTGGGAGTACACCTTAGATGAGATGTCTATCCATTGCAAACGCACATTGGGATGAGGAACCCCCAGAAACACAGGGAGAACAAACTTCCACACGAGAAAGTAACCCAGGCTCAGGACTTGAACCAGGATCCAGGAGTTGTGATCACATGACGCACTGTTCCTTTCCGTGTCACTGCGGAATGACCAGCTTGACCTCATCAATCCCTGATTAATAAACCGTAATAAGTAATATAACCGTGTTAATAGAGCTCCCACGTGGTCTGGCGGTGAGGAATCCTTGTTTTCACCCAGGCAGCCCGAGCCCGACTCTTGGTATGATAAGGTAGTCTCTACTGGTTAGAAAAGTGCCTTTGGGACTGAATGGTTGCAGATTCGATTCCCAAACCAGCAGGAAAAATGTGTGGTGGTGGGGGGGGGGGGGGAGTGAGGTGGCCTGGTGAAAGGCACCTCACCCCCAACTCCTCTCCGTGCGCCTTAATGTGTGTGGCAGCCCACTGCTCGGAGTGTGTGCGCGCTCACTTTGGATGGGTTAAGTGCACAGGCAATAATTTCACTTGCGGAATTAATATAGTAGAGCAAAAAAGTAATGATTTTCTTCTAGAGGGGTGGGGACTCCAAGAAACCAAGTTGTAATAAGTTCACGTAAGCACACCTCACACTATACAGTCCATTTGTCAGAATCGTGTTGTGATCACTTTGGGAAGAACCGGTTCATTTCCAGAGGACTCGTGTGAGTTAAGCAGAGAAAACCAATATAATATATTTTACAGTGGGGTTGATTCTGTCTCAGGAACAGGGCTCGAAATTATTATTATTTTTTTTTTAATACTAGCCAGCCGGAGTACCGGTAGTTACCTAACAAAGTTACTAGCCAATCAGAACATCAACTAGCCAAAGTGTGTCTGATCTCAGTGAGTTCAACCCTTGGTAAAAATGACACAGAAGATTATATATTATACGTATTGTTCATAACTAATATGCATTTTATTTTATTTCAAGAGTATTTTGATACTGTTGCTCAATAAAAAAGTGAGAACAACTTAGAGCACCAAAATAAAATTAAAAAATGATTATGATTTTCCCCGTCTCAGGTGGCGGCTTAACACCTTTCAAAAAAATTCCACATTACAAAGCTGTTCTGAAAGTTGAAGATGTCAACAAAAACACGTATATTGAAATTTGCTTGTCATACAGAAATGCCTACCTCAGACAAAGATTTTCAGTATTCTTCACGACTTTTATTTTCAGTATTTTTGAAAAAATTTCTTCAATGGGCTATTATGGCCGAACAGAAAGACGCAAACCTCTTCTTCGACCAGCATTTCATTCTGAAATTATGGGGGTCTATTTCCTGATGTACAGTCTCCATAATATTATGTGCAAGATATGCGGAGTTGTATTTTATTTCAAAGTTTACTAGTACATATCTGTAGTGTTTACGTTAATATCTGTATAGTGTTGTTATTGCCATTATCTTGGCTTCTTGCAACTAACGCGTCCACGTCCCATTCTTGCGATTTCTCATTCGCTGAGATGGAAACAATTTTAGCAGGAAATCACCTGATGATTAAAATTTACACATTGTCATTGTCGCTGGAGAGTTCGGCGGGCTTTCATTTCATTTCATTTCAATTTAAGATTAGCTTGATCTGATGTAATTTAATGTTGAAGAGTTATCAGTACATATAGTGATGGTGAATGGAGTTCACTATTAACTGTGAATTCAGTAACCAATCAGAGCAGCTGAAGTGTTCTTGCACAGTGTTTTTTTTAACTTGTGACTGGTGCCCGTTATTGCTTAGATTTGTATGTGTAATAAAGTTTATCTGTGGTTTTATGATTTGTCGTTATCCACGAACCGATGAATGAAGGATAAATTACTCCACGACACACAAACACATACCACTGCACCAACAATGTCACTTGAGTCACAATTGGAAAGTGTTGGTTTGATAAGTTCTAAACACATGAGTAGAACAAGTAAGTGTTATTTGGGGGGGAAAAAGAAAACATTTGAATTTTATAAAAAAGAAAAAATGGTCTGTTTGATTGAGATATGATTACCGTTCAGGTTTTTTTTTTTTTTTTTTTTCCCCCCTTCCGTTATATACTCATCCTCCCTCGGACAGACTTCCTGCCTTACCAGGCTGTGAATGACAAACAAGTCCCTGGTGAGGTATCGCATCATTTCCCCTGAACTGCTGTCAAGTTTTAGTAAGAGGTGGAGAGTGTATATGTGCTGATGAGCTGAAATCCAGGCTGATTTAATGCACCAAAAGTGGTGTCACAAATTCTTTCATGAAAAATGTGTGGCTGGTTGAACTGTTTTGGAACTGAAGAGCTACCATGGAAGGGTGAGGATGATGATTCAGCAGCTGTTGTGGAAAAACATGCACATGTCTGCCTGAAGTATTTGTAGAAGGCTTAGTGTAAGGTTATCTCTGAACTTTTAATAGTTTACAGAAAGGTTGAATCTAAAACGTGCTAATAGTGAAGCTTCAGGACAGAGCCCCATTCGATTGCTGTCCCGTGTCCATACCCTGGTGCTGACTTGATAATAATTGACTGTTATATATAACTTGTGGAATAATAAAACTGAATATTAAACTACCACAATAAATATGAAGCTTTCTTTCTGTCGATGATTAGTGAAAAAACATACCAGGTCCCTTTTGACGACAACAAATAGGCAGAATTCACACATTTGCACTTAATGTATTATCAGGACATATTTTTCGACATCAGCCATTAAACACTGACATGTTTACACTCCCAGACTGCAGGAGTATGGACATTTGAGAAATGATTGGTTTGCTGTGTGATAATCTTTTGTTTTCATGATCACCCCAGTGCCACGACACACACACACACACAGAATAGTGTGAGGTTTATGAAAATAAGCCAGGGTCTAGCCATTTGGTGAGTACTATTGCTGGTTTAATATGTCTGCACCCCCTTCTAGTCCATTCTAAGTGGATGTGATAAGCTGCTAGTTACAAAACTTGCACACAGTCTTTGCAGTAACACGGAACATGAACTTGTCAAACGGATAATTAATCTCTCAAGGCAGGTGATATAAATTAAGGCAAAAATCAGTGAGTGAAAGGCGGTGAAAAGAAAACTCAATGTTAATCTGTCCTTCTTTCACTCCAGACCATAGTCAGGAAACACGGGGATGATTGATTTTATTTATCTATTTATTTATTTTCTCCAGCGCTGTAGTTGATTTACCCCTTATAGGAGCTCTTATAAACATCAGCTCATCAGTAGATAAATCTATCATGAGACACCCATCAGTAGATCTATCTGTCGTGAGTGGGCCTTATGCAGTGACTAAATTTGTATATTGCATTCAAGGTCTCTTTTTATAGGAGTTCCTTGGTAGCTTCCTAAAGATGATATATTTTGAACCAAGTCAGTTGGAACCCAACAAATAGTACATCTCTTTCTTTGAACCATGTTCTAGAACAGACATGGGCAAACTACGGCCCACGGGCCACATACGGCCCGCCGAACTCGTCCAACTTGTAGTAAAGACCTCATTAATTTTCCCCTTTCCCTGCAATGCCCACGTTTCCCCAATAGATGGCGCTGTCAAAACACATTGACCGTTGTTGGAGTGACGGGAATTACTCTTTATTTCACTTTGTTTCACGTCGCTATTCGAGCCCTTCTGTGAAAATGAGCGGACCAAAGAGAAGGAAAGTGGACAGTTGAGTCGAAATTGACACGACAAAACTAACTGCACACTTTGATGAACTGGCAAAAAAGAAAGAGAGACCATCAACACTGTTCCCACTGAAATTGGTAAGTTTTTTTTTTCTGCTGTGTTATGAAAAAATATATATGGAAAGTGTAGAAGTGCGTCTTTTAATTAAAAGCAATATGTGTATTTTTGCACAGCAGCGGTACAGGGGCTTCATTAACACGCCGCATATCGCCCTTAATTTCAATTTCTAGTTTCTGCTGCAGGTAGGATATTTAATACAGCCTATGTCTGTGTGCTTGGCGATGGTGCATGTGTACTGTTTGCGCGTGAAGGTGAGGACATCCGTGGCGTGTTTGTAGAGTGGGCGGTCAGGATAATCCATCCATGATTTTGCAGGGTTTAACACGATTAGACGATTAACACGATTATTGAGTATCTCGTTGGGTGATATGTTTTGAATGTTGAAAGTGATTCTATTCATTTTTTAAAAATAAATGTTGATTTCTTTAACGTTGTACCTTGAAATGTATTAAAAACAGACGTAATCTCCAGGTTTGATAAATCACAGTGCGTATGCTATTTTAATCTATTTCCATTTTCTCCTCCCAGTATTGTGCAAAATGGTGTGTAAACGCCATATCTTGCATATTCCTTGAGACAAACTTATTAACTGATAAGGGTTCTTTTGCATATTTGAAAGACAGTCCTCAGTGCAAATCGGTTAATAAATCGGGTTGTACATTTATTTGCGTGTTCTTACTGTGCTCTGCTATGAGGTTTGCACACGCTACATGCAATGCTTTAGTATATCCGGCCCAAACACTCCATCCAAATGCTCCTGGCTCGGCCCCTCTGTCAAATTTTAGGACCCATTGTGGCCCGCTGGTCAAAATGTTTGCCCACCACTGCACTAGATCAAGCTTTTAGAATTTCTCATGTTTCCTTCTCAGTTGGTAATGTTTTACATTATTCTTCTGTATTGTATTAACATTGTTATTAGTAGGAGTATTGTTGTTGTTTTATCTGCCCTCAGCATTTGTAATGTTTAATTGATTCAAACAATGCGTGGAATAAATGATGAACTTCCCTTTTTAAAATTCTTTTGTATGCACCAAGAAAGATTCTTAATAGGAATTTCACACAGAGAGCTCGACAGAAGGCCTTGAACTCTTTATCAGTTTGTACTCGTGAGAGCGGCTGAGAATGCATCAGCTTGGGGAAAAAAGCTTGGAACGTTCCCGTGGATTAGGTTAAATGAAACTGGAGATCTGGTTTAATCCTTTCATGAGGTGAAGCTGCTGTGTTCTTTTCTTGGCTGATGTTCCTCCTTGTGACTTGGAGTTCATGATGAAGTTTCCCAGAATGATGATGAAGTAACAAAGCTGTGTTGTCGCTTCACATGTGCAGCCTGTATACATATCTTCCATACAAGTGTGTCTTGTTATTGCGTTGTGCTCTTGTTGCTAGTAGAGTGGAGCGGTATTACAAACATGTACTGTGATTCACATGAGTTTCAACTACAGACCATAAATATGTCAATAATGGGAGGAGTCTCGAATTAGAAGGCAGCGGAAGGCTAGCAATCGTAGTGACTGGTGTTGGGGTCACTCTGTAAAGCTGTGTTCCATTTGTGTGACTTGACTGACAACAACACAAAGTCAAGCCAAGTTAATTTTACCGTTTTTATGGAAGACATGTATACGTCTAAACTATTTTTGAATGGACCAAAGCATGCAATAAACATTGAGAAGATCGAGAGTCATGAAACGTTTCTTAAACTTCATGTTTGAGGAGAACTCCAAAACAAGCACCGACAAGACGACACGGGTTTTTAAACCTAGCCATTTCAAGTCTGTAGTCTGTCTTAAAAGTGGCTGAATATTCACAGATCTGACTCAAAACAAACTCTGACACTAAATAAATGTATAATTACAACTTTTATAACCAAAAAATTTGTCAATCTTAGCTTTGGAATAATTTTGTGTCCGAGTCCAACATGGTCTGTCCTACGTAAAAAACACAGGCGAACAGAAACATACAAACAAAAGCACACAGCTTGGTAACTCGGCTTTGGTGGGAACGGCTTTATATATATATATATATATATATATGGAAATCCATGGTAGTGGCAGAGTTAAAAATTAAAGGTCCCCTTTTACTTCAGACAAGTACTCCATCTATCAATCGTGAAAAAGATTTCAAGTTTTTTCCAATGGAGACTTGAGAAATGGCTGTTGATCCATGAAGAACAATAAAATGTTTTGATGAAGGATGCACGTCGTCATGTTCGCACTCTATAGCATGCCGGCTAGACACAATGCCTTATCTTGTCGAGGTCAACTTCATCAGCTGATTATTTGCATAAATAAATTAATCTGCATGCAATTCGAGGTAAATGGTTTTGAGGAATCTGTTCCGAAGAGTCGGGTTGCATCGCTGGAGGGAATTTTAGAGGGGGTGAACGTTCATCACAGAGACTGGACACGAGATGATTAGCAGGTACAAAACCCTTTTTCTCCATAACTGGTGGGGAATCAAAACAAAAACGCAAGGGTATTTGGGTATATTTATTTCTCTTGAAAACTGTATGCGCTGTTGCAGTTCATTTGTGCTCTACAATGTATTGGTGAGGTGAACGTTCATCGCGTATGCAGCTGAATAGGTGATGAACGTTACGTGACTTTGGGCAATTAGTTCAGCTGGTTGGGGACTGTTTTGATGGATTTGAAAAATAGGGTGCCATACATTTGATCTTTCATTGACTAAATACCGAAGAATACAAAGTGGAATGAGTTTATTGCCCTAAAGAAACAGCTTTTGACTAACAGGGTGAAAATGGAATGCTCTGGTGTCCATTTTTCATTGAGGTCAGAAATTTTTTTTCAGGTGTTTTACTGACACGTGTCAGAAAGACTGTGGTTGTGTGATAGAACATTTTTCTTATTTACCTCCGGATTTATTACTGTTTGACACAAAACGATTCCATAAGGATCATAAGGAACGCCATTACTATGGATTTACACATCAGTCTGCCGTTTTTCCTTTGGCTTTAATTGCAGTGGGTTAACTTCATGTAATATCCAATGTAACAACGAAAACAAGAAACAATACTCACTGCCTTCATTCAAAATGTATTATATGCAGGCAGATTTTATGTATTGTGCAAAAACGAGCACGTTTGCAATACATTGGCATATTGCATGAACCTAAAAATAGCCTGTATTCATGTGCTCTTGGTCGAAGGAGTGTGTTGAAATTGAGGGTGACAAGGTAGAAACTGCATGTTACGTTGGACATGAGCTTTATTTTCTGCTCAAATGACAATTTCTATCGTTATTTCAGTGCTACAAATCATTAGAAAGGTTAAGTAACTGATTGTGATATCAATGTTTTGTTTTATTGGCGCATTTATTCACAACAAAAACTGGTGATCGCCATGTCACAACCCACATTTTCGGTACCGTTTATACACTTTCAAAGGCCATAGTAAATATATTGTCATAAATAAAAGCCTAATGTTGTCAGTATTTCAGAGTTCATTTCTGAGTCGATTGAACTTGTATTCTCAACGAAAGAAATTAATTATTTTGTGATTTATGTCTTCTGCTGTTACACCACCCTTCGTGGTACACAGCTTTATACAGTGACCCATTGACAAGTTTTAGCTCCTCCCATTCCGTTGTATTTAGACCACAAAAAAAAGTTTTTCATGATTCCTTTTTTCATCGATACTGACTTGTTATCTGCAGTGTCTAATTTGAACAGTTCTGTCTCCTGATGCTGGTATATGCACAATTTTTATTTTCTCTCGAATCAGTTTTTGGGCGGAACTGTGGTATAACAGTTGGCGTGTCTATCTTACAGCAAGTTGGTCCTGGGTTCAAGTCCTTGGCTTGAGCCTTTCTGTGTGGAGTTTGCATGTTCTCCTCATGCTAGTCTTGGTTTCCTCTGGGTACCCTGGTCTCCTCCCACAGTCCAAAGCCGTGCACATTAGGCTAAATGGCTGTTCCAAAATGCTCCTAGATGTGAGTGTGAACGATTGTGTGTATTTTGGCCTCGTGTTGATATGGCAAACTCTTCAGGGTGAAAGACAGGCTTCAACCTCGCCATGACGCTAATAGATTAAGTGGTTCTTTGAGTTAGTGAGGAATTGTTTTTTAAAGTGTTAATTTGCTCGAGAGTTTTAAAGCATGGTTAATGACTGATGAAGACTTTGGTTCATTCCATTTACTGTCCCATGATAACTTTTCCACCTTCACCATTGAATGCACTGTTGTATAGTATACACTAACATCATCAGGTTGTGTGTACATGCCACCATCTTGGAAGATAAACAAAGCCTCAATAAAACTAGATGACTGATTTGCAATAAAATAATGTTAAGGTCGAGTAAATATGTGGTTTCACTGGACAAGGCGAGTAGGGACAGATATCTAGAGGAAATAAAGAATGTGGATGACTTTGATCTGAATCAGGATGTAAATGTAAAGAAGTGGTGGAGTGACGTGAATAACTTCCCATTATTGTGACAGTAAGGCTCATTACTTTGCCCTCGGCGTAGACCTGGCGAGGCACTACTTACTGCAAAGACTGCAGTTGGCATCATTAGTTATCTTTATCCCTCTCTTTCTTCTCAGCTTGAAGGGTAAGATGCGTTTTTGCTCTTTTTTTAAACTACCTAAGTTTGTTTTGTGCTGACATGGTCTATGTCGGCACGCCTGTCAGACAATAGTTACATCCTACTGGTGGTTAATTACTGTCAGAATTTTAAGGAAAGTCTTTCTAGTAATAGTTGCAGTTTTGCACAGGTGACCACAGCACAGAAATGAACAATTCTGGCTAAAAAAAAAAAAGAATCTCGCTGTTGAAAGGAGTGTTGGCTGTTCACACGTTGTCATTGTTTATCTTCCAAGATGGTGGATATACACTTTGCACATGTTTCTGTTGCATCACAAGAATATAACCCAGTAGAGCTGGATGATATGGCCTAAAAGCTTTGGTTTCCTCCTCCTCTAAAGACATGCACATTAGGCTAATTGGTTGTTCCAGGTTACCCCTAGGTGTGGGTGTGAATGGTCGTTCACCTACTACTCAACCTTTGCCCTGAGTCCACTAAAGGGGCCCTGACACTTGCATGACTTTTGGCTACGATTTTTTCGTGGCTAGTCGTGCCATTTTGGGGGCACGGACTGGGAGGCTCCCGCACTAGTTCACGCATAGTTTACGCGCTTCCCGCACTACTCGTGAACTATTCGTGGCAGTTCGCTACAGTGTGTGTCATGGCGTGCACTGCCACGCATACTTCACGCATCGTCCCGACAAGTTCACGAACAGTTTGTGCATAGTTCACGACCCGGTGACGAAATTTTGTCGTGACCAAAATTTTGAACATTTCAAAATTCTCGTCCCGACATGGCACACAGTCACGAAGGGTTTAAGCACACTTCACGCTAGTTTGCGCATTGGCACGACTCGAGTCGTGCCAATATGTGCCACAGAATCATGCAAGTGTCAGGGGGGATTAAGATGGGCTCTAGCTTCCACACTACTCTAATAGGATTAAATGCAAATTTGAATAGCATATAAACTGCATCCAGTTTATAACTAAATGGAAAAAAAATAAAAAAATCCGAAATAAAATATCACAAAAAAGGATATTGCCCAGCCGTAATGCTATTTATCATTTAACCGAGAAAGATTGTGTTTTAGTTCTGATTTAATTAATACATAAAGAATTTAACAAGACAGGGTGTGCCATTATAGGAAAATAATAACTGTTGGTAGATTTGGTTAATGATTCCTTTAGTGAATGAATAATTTAATAAATGTTAAATCGTAATAAGAATAATTTCCACAAGGATTAATAAAGTAATTCAGTTATACAGCAGCGGTCCCCAACATTTTTTTTTTTTGGCGCCAACAACCGGTTTCAAGTAAAACAACACTTTCATGGACCGTTATAGAAATGACTAAAAGCAAAAGTGTGTAAAAATACAACTCACCATCTCACTGAATTAGTGGGAAGCTCTTCAAAGACGTTTGTTTTTTTTTTTTTTTTTTTTACCCCTTTTTTGTTAGCTTTTGGGCTTAACGTTTCATGTACCGCATCAGATGACTGAGATGAGTGGTTCTTCAAAATAAAAGCTCTATCACACTTCGATAATTAATAATTTTTTTTCTATTCAGTTTGTGAGGGCCTGGTACCAAATGACCCATGGAGAGGTACCGGTCCGTGGCCCGGTGGTTGAGTACCTCTGACATACAGAATCTGCAGAAGTCGTCGCCATGCCAGTTGTTGCTACGGTAATGATAATAGAATCAAAAATTATGTGACGATATTCAGTGCAACCCCACGGTTGCAAATGTGATACTGATTAGATGCATTTTTTTTAGATCCCATGCTCAGGATTTGTCGGAATGGGTTCTGTCTGTCCATCATACTTTAGTTTCCGGAGATTAACTTGCTGTGCCCTGAAGCTGAGGCTTTCAAACATGCTATGCTGGTTCCATAATTGGTATATTACGAAACGGTCCTTTCAGTGGGAGCGTCTGGAGGCCTATCGTCTATTTTATAAATTAGAAATTATTATTGAGTGGTGATATTAATTTACATTTTGGGCACACTGTGACCGAATGCTCTGATAATTTTGCACTTTTAGGAGAAATTGATAGCGAAATTGCCACATTTACTTGATATCCGCTCGGGTCGGCCACTAACTCAGTGATCTGTGAATTCCTCTAAAAGAGTTCATGAGTGGGTTACCATGGAAATGAATGATGGATGGCTGTCCCGTGTCTGTTCCAGCGTAGGAAACCCAATAAGGCTGACGCATCGCAAATAAAAAAACAGATATATCATTATGAGCTGCAGTTTTTGTTTTTGGGCTTTTTTCTCCCAGTTTTTAGTCATATCTAATTACCATCCATCAGGTATTACCTTCCTGATCACACAACTACCAGGGAGGGTTGACAGCATGTACACGTCCCCTCCGTGACATGGGATGCCAGCCACCCGCCTCTTTTTAAACTGTGGCGCATGCGCATTTTTGGGGCAGTCTAATGCACCCAGAGGGAAAGCGCTATCCGCCCCCACGTACAAATGGCTCACAGATGCCCAGAGCTGTAGTGGTTTTAAAAAAAAAAAAAGTGAGTACACGATGGCAGCGAAGCGACCGATACGGGCGGACCGGAGGGGGGAGGAGTTTGGAATATGCTGGCACGCTCACGCTGAAACCATTAGCGCTTCATCTCCGCGTCTGTGAGGGGCTTTGAAACCGTTTCATGCTTCATCTCCGCTTTTTATTTTCACATTCGCGGAAATTTACATTGATCAACTATAAAGTAGACCAAATTAAGTCAGTCCATGCAACATAGCCATTAAAACAAGTGGGCATGTACCCACCACTACAGCCATGCAGACGCCCATGATTGGCTGGCAGTTGCTGTGAGTGACGGGGAAGTGAGCCAATTGGCTCCCATGGACCCCTGGTCACAGACGACTGTGACATTAACCTGGATTCGAACTTGGGGTATGAGTTAATAGTCACACACCTTGTCGATGCGCCACTTGGGGGTCTATGAACAGCAGTACCTGCTTTGCAGGGTAAAAAAGGAATAACAAGTTATTGGAATATATCTATATATATAAGAATGTATAGCACTCCACTTAAATCTACATGGTTGAAGACTTTGGGAAGGCTCGAGCAATGGCTGCAGTGTGTGCTGTATATGTCTTTAACAGCTGATTAACTTTGATGATGTTCTTCACTGAGTGAGTCGAGTTAATTTGATGGTATAACATGGCGTAGTAGAGGAGGTTTTCTAGGCTTTTCTTGTTATCTATCTAAATGTGGATTACCCCAATTTACCCAATTATCCATGTTCTGACTCACTGTGCTTCTGTGATGGTCTTCTTTCTTTCTTTTTTATTTATTTATTTATTTATTTATTTTATTTTTTTTTTTGATCACATATTCAGCAACAAAAAAGGTAGGCATACTGTGTACTTGCGAGCTATTGTTTTAATTGATGACATAAATCGTAGAGTTGGATATGTGGAAAACACCACAGCCATTTTGTGTTTACGGTCCGTGATGTTGTCCTGTCCGCATTTAATATTTGTTGGCATCTGATTCACCAACGTCTTCAACTGTGCTTTCGCCCACTCATCATTTCTTCTTGAAATCATATCCTTTCTTCTGTTTAACACTTCATCTCTAACTCAAGTTACCATGCATGTGCAAGATCATTCCTTGGGTCATGCAGTATGGTAATTATAAGGATATAGAACCAAAACAGGATGTAGAACAGGTGAATTAGAGATATTAAGCCTGTGAGCTGGCTGATTTCTCCAGGAAACCTTTTATATTCATCCAGAATGAACTGATACATAGAAGGTAAAGCACACTTAGGATAGTGACTAGTGAATGGGGGTGATTTAAAAGTAACTTGTATCTGCATTTTGCATCCACGTTACTCTTTGCTGCTCGCCGGAGTGATGGTTGCTTTCTTGTTGCCAGTATTACACACACACTCCTGAACACATGCACTTGCTCCAACCTTCATCTTTGTTTTTTCCTTCCTCTATCTGGTACTTATTTTCTTTATTTCCCATTTAAAGAGAACCTTTGTTATAATAGCTGGATGTTTGCCTTGTGTTTTGCCTTCCTTAGAGTTCTTTTGCATGCATATGCATGAGTCACTAATATGAATCAAGTCCACTGGGGAAACACCACAGTTGGATGATCAACGTTTTGTGGTGTTTTGAATGTTGTGTAGCATGAAACACATGATGAAAGTTTTGATGAAACAACTGTCAGTCACTGTCAGCTGGAATTGCTCTGAAAAAAAAAAAAACTGGTCGAAAAACTATATATATACATTTTTATTTATTTATATATATATATATATAGTGTGTGTGTGTGTGTGTGTGTGTGTGTGTGTGTGTGTGTGTGTGTGTGTGTGTGTGTG
>JAQNCB010000006.1:29186771-29199818 GCA_030068295.1 Euristhmus nudiceps | reverse complement strand
TTCGTGAAAAACAAAGAGACTTGCATTAACATTCGCCATATTTTCTCTGCTGTTTACCGTCCAAAATGGCCGTGCATCCCCTGTGTAGTCATGTGCCTGCATAAACCTAATAAATGTCCTGCTGTGTGTGTCGATTTCTGGGGAATTCATCAGAATTGTTTTTTTTTTTTTTGTAACTTGTATATATTTTTGTGAGTGAACCATATAACTTTATGTAAAATAATACAATAAAACCCAATTTATGGCATTTAACGAAGTTATTTATATGAAACCAGAAAGTCGGTCAGTAAATTCTGCTTGTATTGACTGCAACTTAATTATTCATTTTCTAAGTCTCTTAATCATAATTAGGGTTGCATGGAGGCTGGTGCCCATCTCAGCCATTTCTGGGGAAAGGAGGGGTGTACCTGGAACAGCGCATCAAGCCATTGCAGGGCCAACACACATACAATCATTCACACTCACACCGAGGGTTGATTTGGAACAGACAGTCTAGTGCGCATGTTTTTGGATTGTGGGAGAAAACTGGAGTACCTGAAGAAAACCTACACAAGCACTGGGAGAACATGTAAACTCCATACAGAAACACCCTGAGTCTGGTAATTGAACCCAGGCCTTCTTGGTGTGAGGCAAACTTGCTAACCACCACACCACTGTTCTGCCGCAACTTAATTAGCAACTCACATTTAAGGATAATACACTGGTTAGTAATTACAGAAGGTCTGATCTCAAAAGGTTCAACTTGCTGGTCTCTGACTCAAAGTTTGAATTCAATAAAATTTGTAAAGACGTTCCTTAGAATACCGCTGCCAGGCTAGTATTTACCTGTTAGTTTTGTCACAAACTCTCCAAGGTTTATGCATAAAACATAAATCTAAAAACAGCTTGAATTTATGTAATGCTTTCCTGGAACTTCCAGACAGTGAATTCAAGCCAAAACTCTCAAATAATAGCAAGAAGTTACATTAAATTCCAGACAAATTGTCATGAAGTTCTCAACTACTTCAAATGCTCTGGGACAATAGACCACTTACCTAATCTACCATAATAATTTTTAAATATATATAATTCCATCAGTGGTGGGTCGTCAGGGCCAGCAAAGCCGTCTCTGCTGGCCTAAACACTATCAGAAGCACTGATCTACATTTTAAAATTTAAATTCTAGTATTTGTTTCATGAAATTATACCATTTTCATTTAATGCATGTCTCTTGGCTGCACTACTTACAGTTTGTGTACGTTATTTTATTTTTTTTTTTTTTGTTCTATCAGATTTCAGCTTCCATGTGCTGCCATGTCAGTGTAATCTGCCCAAGGCCTTCAGAATCAGCAGTGCTCGCCGATTAACAGGAAACCGAACTTGTTAAATGGATAATTAACGAGCAAAAAAAGTTTTACAAATAAAGGTGGAACTCAGTGAGTGAAAGGCAGCGAAAAAAAAAAACCTCAGTGTTAACCTTTCCTTCTTTTGCTCCAGACCATAGTTGGGGAAATACAGAGGAGATCTATCTATCCATATATTTATTTATTCAATCAGTAATTTATTTTCTCCAGGGCTGAAGTTGATTTTGCCCTCAAAGGAGCCGTTCTCCTTTTATAACACCAGTCTTGGCCACCTATCAATAGAGATGTCTATCGGAACTCCCCACAGTGCCTAAATCTATATATTAGAGAGCTTAAGTCAGATGAAGTACCATATTAAAATGCATTGTCTTGGCTCTTCTAACAGTATACTTAAGAACAACATATTATTGCTGAAATCCTTTTCAATCATTATTTGTATCATTCTGCATGAACACACCATGTCCCATTTCTAACCTGATTTACACTTTTGGTATAAACAACTGCCTATAAATATTATATTTGAACCAAATAAGAATTTAAGAGCAGAAGCTAGTAGTGAGTGATAAAGGATGAGAGTTTCTGCAGTGATGCATTATAGCCTGTGTGTGAACTCCTGATTACCATTTGAATCCTGCCTTTACTGGTGAACTCAAAGAAAAGCTGTACATCTCCTACACTCTGACACTAACCAAAGACAAGGATCGCAATAAATTTAAGAACAACAACAAGTTTGACAATTCATTGTTGTATTACTGAAAGACCAGTTATTGTCCTTCATGAAGCAGTATAACTTGCTTTGTCTTGGTATTGAACCACTTTTGTTCCTTTTAAAACCACATTCCATTAGTGTTTGGTTGGAATTTACACTGTTTTGGTTGTCGAAGTATGGTCTGTGTACAAGCCTTGGATGACAAACTTGAGACATGACACTTGCTGGTTGCCCTTGGCACTACAGGAGCTCCCAGTTAAGAGTATAGTTAGTTATAGCAGTGTGCAGACCCTACTACTGCTTCTTCAAGATTACTTAAAGGCTGTAAGCACATTTAAATTGCTGATTTCTGGAATATGGTTTATACCTTAACTGAGAGAACGATAAATAAGTAGGAAAAACACTTCAATGGTTATCCCGTATTCATACCTCAATAATATCTTGATGCTGATTGGCTGTTATGCAAGTTGTAATGTGTTACTTAAAGGGTGATTTTGATAATTACCATATTTTCCGGACTATAAGTCGCGTTTTTTTTCATAGTTTGGCTAGGGGTGTGACTTGTACTCCAGAGCGACTTGTATATGGAATTTTTACAAATATTTGTTCGTTACAACAGGGCTCGAATATTTTTATTTTTTTTAATTGGGGTTGAGGTGACAACCTTATATTTTCACTATCTTAAGTAAAATAGCATTATTTTTTATCAGTCCTTGTTAAATAATTATTCACACTCACCCTCTGGAGATGTCTAGTCTGAGAAATCGTGCATGCTACAGTAATATTAAAAGAAAGGTTTAAAGACTCTATGAATGCAGTGATGGGTGGTATAATGGTGAGTGGTTCGCATCGCTGCCTCACAGCAAGAACGTTCTGGACCACTTGCCAATCTCCTGTGTGGTGGTTACAATTTGGTGCATGCCTCGGTGCATGTGTGCTTACTTTTGATCTTTTGGGATTCAGGATCCGTTCTGGAAATACTGGACACAAGAAATGAATGTGGAGAAACAAATCCAATCCATGGACCCAGCACGTATTCAGAGGTCTTATGACGTCTATGCCTCAACTGGTCAGATTTGTTTTGGCAGCACAATACAAGGCAGGTTGTTTTCACGGTATGGCTGATCAGTGTAAGCGTGAATATGACAAAGAAATCATGGCATATTTACAAATTATATACAGGTTTTTCTAAATATCACAACCTTCTGTATTATTCTCAATAGAAAGAGGCTCTTAACCTTGTCTTCCCAGGAAAGGCTGAGATGAGCCAAGAAACCCAAGCACTGGTTTTATCAGTTAACAGATGCTTCAGTGAGGCATTCAAACAAATGAGATGAGTATGGCCTTCACAGGCTGCCTGGTTTAATTCAATACCGATATGGAAACACGCTAGTGGCGACAAACTGTTGAGAACGATCAAAGCAATCTCAGTCTGCATCAAGAATACGAGGCATGTTGAAATTGAATGCAGTTGGCTCATTGTTTGGTTTGTGTGGCATATTGTTATCTCCTATTAAACAAAGTGTGTACCTCTTTGTATGTGTGTGAATCACTCTCTCTGGGGAAATAAATCACACACAGTGGTATGCATCAACCCTTGGGAAGAACAATCAATTACATTCCAGAAGACACAATAACAGACTCTACCTTCCTGCTAGAATTAGCATATTCTTCTCCAATCACGTACAGGGATCCAAACACACATGCCCGCCAACAGAAAAGTACTAAAGCAGGCCTCTCACAAATGTATATTTGTATAATATAACTGAAGCACCATAGATTCCGTGTTTAAAGACTCGCTTTGTTGTGTAGATGTATATAAATTTAGAATTTCCATCCAAAGGTAAGGATTTAAAACAAACAGCATGTATTTACTGAACTCATTGACTGAGGATGTTTCTGTTCACAGCTGGATGAACCATGAAACAGTGCAGTTCCTTTAGGACCAGGTTTAGTACATTATATTATTTTGAAATAATATTGTGGCATGGTTGTGGTTGCATGAAGATTTCATAAACTTTTCTGATTAAACAAAAAATCCAGCATGATCTGACCAGCTGGAAGACAATTCAATGCTTGAAATGAAAACGACTTGTAAATTATTGCTAGTAACATAATATAGAAGCTGAAAAATAATTGAGTTGATCACGTGCTCATTCAGGTCTGTCGGCAGTGTGGCTGATTGCCTCATGTTGCAAGGTGCCCTCATGCCTGTCTTCCTTCTGGTTCTCTATTTTTAGTTTTGCTGTCAGTCAGTCACGAAGGAGTCCCTGTTTACAGTCAGCACTAATAACTCTTCTCTTTCGCCATTACAGTGTACACCCAACATCCTCTCTCCCTCACTGTGTGTTTTTGTTGAGCTACACATGCTACTTCTGAGACATCTGTGTTACTGATCCTTCTGGTCTCCGAATCTTGTGAACCATCCTGATATGCTATGACTGGCTGGAGTTCTGATCCTAGAAGGCCCTCGCTCCTTCTGTTGATGACCATAAGGACCCAGGTACACGGCTTTTCACTGCTGGTGATATAAACTCTTTTACTGAAATGATTTAAGACTACAATTACCATTACAGTTACAAAATAACCAACCAGACTTCATGTTAAACTATACTGAAGTTTCTGCTGCATGGTTTGATCCAAATGTGGATGGGATTTCCTTTCCACTGCTGCCTTGTAAATGTGGGACCTAGATATAAAAGCAAGTAACTTTAATGTTATTATAATACTGAGTTCAATTCTTTATCAAATTTATTTCACAATGTAAAGTGGCTGTGCAATGTCAGTTGTAAAAGGTGCCATACAAATAAAACTGTAATTGAATTAAGCCAACTCGCACTGTTTTGCGCTTTGCTCAAGCTGGCCTGCTTAAACTGGATTTTTCAAATTTGTCAAGGGAAGCTGAAGCCTATCTCAACGGACACTGGTACAAACAAGTAGTGAGGTAAGGTGCAATTACTTTTTCATATGGGTGATAAGAGTATACACACATATACAGATCATCTATTCAGGAGATATTTCTTATTATCACCATTTTATGCAACTCCAGAGACTCTTGTTTGTAAAATTCCCAGGTCAGTTTCTTGAATTCAACCCAGCAATTCTAATACTAACCACCATGACGTCCCCTGTGGGCTTGCTCATTGGGGATATGTAGAGTTTATAGAAGAAGATAATTCTTTATTTGTTTTTACTATGTAAAGCTGCAAAATGTGCTATAGAAATAACACCAAATTGAATCGAATTGTTATAGTCACAGAAGAGTAATAGTTGCTGTGAACTTCACGTAACGTAATGTGATTACTCCAAATAACTGGCCATACGCTGAATTACTGTAAAGCTTGTAAATGTGGAACCTGGATATAAAAGTAAGTAACTTTCTATAATGTTATTATAATACTGGGTGAGAATATGTTGATGTGCAGACACTCCCAGAGTTTATACAGAGATCAATTTTTCTGCGGGCACATTAGGCTCCTGGGGTGCCCCGAGGTAAGAATGCTTGTGTGTGTTGTCCTGTCAAGGCCTGACAAGCTCTTCATGGTGTACCATGCCAAGTGTCGGGTGAGATTACCCCTCCCGATGACCCTAAATACCTTCTGACACTTGCACGATTTTGTGGCACAAACCGGGAGGCTCCCGCACTGTTCACGAATGCGTGCCCATCAATGTCAACATTGACACAAACTGGCACGACGAGTTCACGCATAGTTTACGCGCTTCCTGCATTGGCATGACGAGATTGCGCAATCCCGGAGGACGGTGTCGATTATTGTTGTTGAATTTTATTGTAATTGTAAAACTATTTTGTCAATTATTTTACTTATAGAATTTTGGTTATGTTCATTAAAATTCAAAATGGTATAAATAATCATAAAATATTTGTTTGTGCATCTGTTTATTTTAAATTATTTAATATACTAAGTGTAAATATATTTATAACAAATTAAACATTTGAAACTTCACAGGGTTCATTTAACTTTTGTATACGAATTTATTTTATGGTAGAAACACACAGTGTGATAACGGAGTGTAGAAATGTAAAGAACTGTCATACGTTTATTCATTACATCAGAGAACAGGAGAAAAAATAGGAGCGAGGGAGAAGCTGAACAGCCTACTCTGCTGTCTCGTTTGTATCAGACATGTCGCTATGAACTTTTCTCATCGCTGGTGATCTCTGGAATGGCAAGCAGTATACACACGCTAGAAAGCAGATTGCAACTACGGTGTGAGGCAAGGGACATTCCTCTCAGAAAATCGCGTTTGCGTCACTGCATTGAGTTCACAAACAGTTTGCGCATAGTTCATGACCTGTTCACGAAATTTTGTCGTGACCAAAATTTTTAACATTTCAAAATTCTCATGCGGGTTCACGACTAGTTTGCGACTTGTCTGGCGTGCCACAAAATCGTGCAAGTGTCAGAGGGCCTTTAAGAGGATAAAGTGGTTTACCAAATGACAGAGTGTGTGAGGGAGGTCCAAAATTATTAGGAAAAACGAAGGAAATAAAAAATCTACAAGTATACCTCAAAAATGTTTCTCAACTTTTCCGACAAAAATAACACTAACACAGATTTTTAAATATAAAACAATAATTTAATTCCTCCCATTTTACAAGACATCAAATTGTGTTGGTAACAGGAATTGTTAGGTTGGTTTAATTTTATCTGATGTATGAAATCCACTATAAAATATTTTTCCAACCATCAAACATTTAGTAAAGGGTGAAGCCTGACAATCAATTTGTTTAAGACCAATTTGTTTACATCCTTTATGGTATTCTATTTACATAGAATATAAAATCATATTAAATGATAATACAAAGAGATTAAAACTTGAAATGTGTTTTTGTAATACTGCTTCCTGTGTCTCAGGTATTTGAAAACTGATTATTTCAGCACATGACTGACTTCATTCTCATTTTATTCAAGAAAATAAAAACACAGTACATACCCTTACAACTCCAAATGAAACAAGGAGAACTTGCTCACCGAGATACACACCTTCAGGTATTTGGACCTATTTAACAGTGTTTATGATGCACCTACTTTAAACAGCACCTTTAAAATAGTAAAAATGAGCCCCTTAGAGCAACCGTGGTTTAAGTCCATTTTTTTTTGTGAATTTTCAGGAGAGTGCTTTAAAGTATCATGGTTATAAAAAAATTTGCTATGATTCATATTTCAATGCCTCCAGTCGCACTGAAGAGATTCTTTTTTTCAACCTAAATTGCTGTTTTTGGCACTTTGCTAAAAATTATGATTTTGAACTTAGAATAATTGCACCAACGTGGGTCGAAATTATATTTTTCAGTGCGACAGTGGTCCAAGTCCAAATTGCCAAGGAAAATTTATCAATATTACAAAAATAATGAATAACATTCAGTTAAATACTAATAAGCATATGCAGTGGTGTCCTAGCTAAAGTAACAACAACCCAAAAAAAAAACCCCCCCCCCCCCCCCCCCCAATCCTCTGATAACTAGAGGTGGAGGCTTCATACATGGACGCCACAATTTTGGATTTTGGACTTGGACCACTGCTGCAATAGTAAATCAGTGAAATGCCCACATTGTGTCAAAATTGGAGCTTTACCTGGATTTAGACCACTTTACTCAAAATGAACTTGGCCAACTGTTACTCTAAGGGGCTCAAATGTCATGTAACAATGTCCTCCCAAGGTATTGTGTTTTGGCCATGAAGCTAAATACATTTGTATTACATTAAATAAGCAAAATGAATGCATGATACGCAAAATATTGAGAAATAAATGACTCAGAAATATTGCTGGTGGATGTCTTATGACAACTGGACTTTAAACTGCTCTCAGAAATCTTTCAGAAAGGCCCAAATGTTAAGAAATAGTTCCTTTAAAATGACTCAAAAAAGCAAGTACAAGGTAGAAGGTAATATGCAAAATCATTTGTGTTACTGTTCTCTCCTCCTTATGCATTCTCTGTAACTTTCATCGTACCTTCTCTTCACTGCTGATCACAAAACAACCTCTAAAGATTCTACTTCCTTATTTACAAGCACTGCCACATTGAACGAGGCAGGATACTCCAGTCCCCTGGAAAGCGTTTTATATACAGAAGCCTGCAGTTCACACCGTGGTCACAGACAGCAGTGAGTTGTAGACTCGCGTTCCATCTGGAGACCTCGCACCATGTGTGAGCAGTTCCTGGATGGTCATCCAGTTATCGAAGATCTTCTTGTTGCGCTTCTTCATCATTTTTTTGTGACTTAGTTCAATAATATTGACTTCCTTCTTGTCATCCGGACCACTCCCACTCTGTTCCTTCAGCCAGTCTGTGCGACTCTGCTTCATGAGCTCACGCCGTTGCCGCTGTTCCTTGGCACGTACAGCATGTTGTTTACGCTCTTCCTTGCTCCAGTATCGGCCCATCTTCAGCTCACTGGCTGCATCATCGTCCGTGGTCATGCCTCCACTGCGTTCCTCTCGAATGCGCAGGGCACGCTCCTTCAACAGGCGGTCACGTGCTGGCCTCTTGGTTATGTACCTAGTACCATCGCTGCGGATTTTGACCTTCCACTCTGCTTTGGGCTCAGCAGACACTGGATCCCGGCACATGCTGGCAAGACTCATCTGGCTCTGTGCATACTCTACAGCTGACTTCTGCTGAATCAAGTGCATATAACTTTGATAATGCTGAGCATGTGCTGGGATGTGGGCATGTTTATAGGGGGAGTGTGGTTGGTTGAGACGAACTGGTTTGCGTTCTTTGGCCTCAGAGTAATGGCCAACATCAGGCTCTTTGGGAGGAGCAGTATGGGTCCTACTTGGCCCAGAGGTCTCTTGAACAGGTGATAGCAGGGGTCTCAAAGCTTTGGTGTTGGGAACTGGTGCAGTACCCCCTTCATTGGCTCGGTGTAAAGAGTTGTCTGGTGAGAGCTCGAGGGTAAGTGGTGTGCTGCGGCAGCTTTCTCCTGTATTGTAGGCACTTGAGCTGTCCTTGTCTGACTTCTCAGGCAGCTCACTGATATCAGCCAACTCATGGCGCCGTGCATCCACACTCGTGTTGTAGTTGCGGAAGCCGCTGTTGTGCAACATCCATGGCTGTTCACGTAACTGCTGTGTACGGTGTGCTCGCACGATGCTCAAGCATTCCAATTCGATGTTACGCAACTCGATGTTAAGAAGCTCCAGCTCCTTGTCGACAACATCATCCCCTGCAGCAGCATCTAAGCCAAAGCTGGGCCAGCTTATTCCCAAACCACCCCCACTCCTCACCTGGCATTTGAGCTCCAACAGCTCCCTGAAGCGCTCACACTCATCAGCTGGGAAGTCTCCCAAGAAGTCTGCATCGGTGTAGTCGGCTGACACGAAGGAGTCATTGCTGAAGGGAACGTCACTGCTTCCGAGTGTGTCCTGACTGTATGCCAGAAGCCTGTGACTGCCCAGCGTGGTAGACGCACTGGTCTGGTCATCGCAGAGGTTCTCCTGCTCTGAGCTCTCATCATTACGTGTGCTTTCGTCTGTACGGCCCACGCCACTGTCCTTCTCATGCTGCTGTGAGCGCAGAGTGTCCATCATGCTTCCATCCTCCACAGGTTTTTTCTGGATTTTAAAAAAAAAAAGAAAGAAATTGTTACTTTCTGATCCACCGATGTGCTAAATGTTAGTGATGTTACATTCATGTGTTGTTTAAATATCACAAGACGTGTTTCAGGTTTTCAATCAAGTTACTGCTAATAACACAAAAAATCTGTTTTCACAAACTATAAGCTCAAAATCTTTAAATCACAGACCTGAGTTTCAGTTCACAGAAAACACATTTGTTCTATTATTTGTCCCCGTGCATCACTTTACATTAATATGTATTTATTTTCCTGCATTTTTGACATTACAAAAAGTTTCTGTTTACATAAATCAAGTTTATAAACGTGACGGTACGGTGGTGTAGTAGTTAGCACGTCTGCCTCATAGCAAGTCCCGGTCTCAGATAGGGCTTATCTGTGTGAAGTTTCATCTTTTCCGTGTGCTTGTGTGGGTTTCCTCCAGGTATTCTGGCTTCCTCCCACAACATCAAAAACATTATTCAGAACACATTAATCTCATTGGCTGTTCCAAATTGCCCCTAATGGTGAATGGTTGTGTCTCCAAGTCTCTATTTATTCAGGTCTGTCTCTCTTTCTTTCCAGCGCTTGCCCTCTCTCGCTCTCTTCTTATAGAATCGTGTCAGTCAAAAGTTCTCATTTTTTTATAGTCAATTTTAAACTGTGCAGTAATTTTAAAAGGATGCAGATAAAATGGAACATGAAAAGAATTCATTCAGAAAGAAACTCATCACACACAAACATCTCACTTCTGGTCCTGAATCTGCTGTGACAGGGCTGTTCGACAGCATGGCTGACTGATGAACTGCTTTACCTGCTGGAGCATGCTGGCGGTGAACTGCATGGCCTGATGATGCTGCTGCTCGAGCATGTCCATGTGCAGATCATCCAGGAAATCGTTTCGGTCATCTTCCATCCATCCGTCATCCAGCTGTTCCAGAAGACAAATGGAAAGAGCTGTCAATCATAGGCTAATAAGAGCGATTACACTCGTCCTCAACTTCACTTGACAGGTTTAAGAGTAGCTGTCTATGGATTACAGCTTTCAGCACACTGACCCCTGACCCTGGGATGAAGGCTATACTCAACCCCAGTTAGGTTTCATCTCCTTTATTGTGAACATGCTCGACAGTATATACCTGTATCTCTGGCCGAGCCACCAGCAGACATACGTTCTGGTTCTCTTCACTTGTGAGCAGAGCCACTGCCTCTTCCCGATCTTGCACCTCGATTCCATTGATCTGAATCATAAACACATGCACAATTTGTGCTGTACCCTGAAAGTCAAAATAGATTGGAGTGTTTAAGGACAGAGTTCTAGTATGTGCCCAACCCGATGCAAACCTGGATGATTCGGTCCCCCTCCCTGATTCGCCCATCTCTTGCAGCAATGCTGTTTGGATCAATCTGTTGAAAAATGGAAAACAACCATCAACTTCACAAAACAATTTATCATAAAGAACAAGTTCAGTTCATCAAAAAAAAAAAAAAATCAACCAGCTGGATCGGCACGGCAGAGTAGTGATTAGAACATTTGCCTCACAACAAGAAGGTCCTAGGTTCAAGTCCTGGGCTTAGCAAGGATGTGCAGAGTTTGAATGTTTTTCACATTGGTTCTTCAGTGGGTTTCCTCCAGGTACTCCTCCCACAATCCAAAGACTTGCATATTACCCAAATTGGCAAACTACCCCCAGGTGTGAGAGTAAATGGTTGTATGTGATGGACTGGTAAGCTTTTTAAAGTGCACCCTGTATTAACCAAGAGTGACCCTTGCAGAATTAATCACAAATAAAGTAATCCAAATGCGTTTTTAAAAAAATAACGATGATTACAGTGGTGATCTTTCATTCATTCATTTTCTAAGATCCTTCATCCTAATTATTGCCACAGGAAGGCTATGCCCATCTCACCTGACAATGACAATGGACGGGTACACCCTGAACAGCACACCAGGCCATGACAGGGCAACACACACCACCCCTCAACTCATTCTCTTACCTAGGTGTGACCTGCAGCAGCCAGTCCGCCTGCTGTGCATGTTTTTGGACTGTTGCAGGAAACTGGAGTACCTGAAGGAAACCCACGCAAGCACGGGGAGAACATGCAAACTCCACACAGAAACATCCTCACTAAGCGAAGGAATCGAACCCCGGCCATCTTGCTCTGAAGTGAACGTGATAACCACTACCACCACCGGTGATGATCATCATTCTCGGAATTATTATAGGACACTATTTCGAGTGGACACAGAAACAGAACCGCAGAGCCTCTCTGATAACCTTCCATGCATGAGTAAAACATCTGTAATGTACAATAATACTCACAGTATCATACAACTAGCATCTATTGTTTATTTACATTGTAAATATTTAAATACCAAATAAAGAAGATTTCAGAGGAGAGTCTTGGTACCCACCTCACTGACGTATATCCCAGTTTCATCCTCATCATCAGTCCTGTAGCACAGCGTCAAGCCCAGCTTATCCTGGATATTTGCCCTGTACAAATCCACTTCCTAACAGAGGACACAACAACTTGTTCTTAACTCTGTCTATATATAGCACATTAACATATATAGTACATTACCAGCATTAGCAGGCAGATAGACATCAGCAGAACAACACAGACAAGGCCCCTCTTATCAGTCTCACAGGCTTTTAACTGGATTGGAGCCATTTATTTTTTCAGAGTAAGGGCTGACAGGATGAATGAAGAGCTCAGGACGGCACTAGAGTCAAGCCTCGTTTATCATTTGTCAGCACCTTTAATCTGTAAAATACAGATTACTTTTTCAAGAGAGAAGGATCGAACGGCTGACAACCCAAATCTCCTTCAATCTCCTCCGCCTGTACCTCAGCTCAGCCTCAATTTCCACGAAAACCACTTGTGTTTATGAAGTGCCTTACTCCTGAATAAATCTCAACTTCTCCATATTTTATACTGCCAAGGTTACATTATTTTTAATTATTTTTTTTAGCGGGATTTACTAGTACAGCATGATTACGGTACACGTTTTCAAAGGACAGACCAAAATAAATTTCCTGTCAAGCTTAATAAAGTTTCACAAATGTTAACTCTGACTTCTATACTCTTTATAGAATATATGTCATATATAGCTATGTGTTAAGGCATGTCAGTTGCCTATATACTGATCAGTGCACAACAGATTGGCATTTAGTGATGCCACCAAAAGGCCAAAATGTTTTCAGCCTGGTGAAAACAACAAACGAAATTTAAGGCTCTTGGCGGTTTAGGACTGAAGCCTCAAGCTGCCACTGTTGGGGCTGTGAGCAAAGCCCTTAACCCTTAACTGCTCAGTTGTACAAATGAAATAAAGTTGAACCTCGCTCGGACGGACCCCGATTTTACAGATTTCGGTTCGTACGGACAACTCCTCAGTCCGCAAGTTCGGATT
>JAQNCB010000006.1:29172139-29186671 GCA_030068295.1 Euristhmus nudiceps | reverse complement strand
AATTTGGAGTTAAAAAACAAACGGTAAGTGATATTAGAAAATCAAAAGAAAAGTTACAAAAGTTTGCTGTTGGTTCTGAGATAATGTCTGCTGCCGACATTAGTGCTAGCGTGTACTGCTGTCGAGTCTTTCAGGCGCCAGTTAAATGAATTACTGTATTATGTATTACATGTATTTACTGTTCAGGTACAATATAAAATTATTATTTGGGTGTTAAATGTTCAGTACTACTGCGCTTTTACAGAACGTTGAGGTGATTTTACTTGTACAGTATTCAGTATGGAGTATAACCCCGCCCGCTGAAAAAAAATAAATAAATAAATAAATAAATACTTCACACTAATGGACTATTCACTCTTAGACACCCCAACCCCCCTTTTAGTCCGTACAAGCGAGGTTCAACTGTATAAAATAATGCAAGTCACTCTAGAAGAGGATGTCCACCTAAAGCTATGTAAAAATATAGGTTTCCCATTCAGTTCCAGGTAGATTAAATAAAGATGAAATACCGTGGTATCTCTTGGAAATAAAATGGAATCAGATCCACAATATCTTTCTGAAACCATTTGTATCCTCTTGTACGTGAGTGTTAATGATCCCTGCACCAGCTGCCGTGATATTATTGACATCACCATCTTTTTTAATTTCTCTTGAAATCATTTCCCTTCTTCTGTTTCTTACCACTTGATCTCAGACTTGCACATGAACAAGTTCGTTCCTCCGGTCATGCCGTCTCAATGTAAACAGATACAGAAGCAAAACACGATGTAAGACAGGTGAAAAGACAGTGAGCATGGGATACTGAGCAGGAAACCTTGAAATCCATTCAGAATGAACTGATAATAGAAGATAAAACATCAAATGTTCACTGAATGGGATCTTTAAATTACAGAAAATGCAACTATAGCAAGGGTTATATCCTCCAGTGTGAGGGTTCCCGAGTGGGAACATGAAGGTGTGTCCAAACGCAGGACTTAGCAGACAGTGGAGTTAGATGTAAACAAAGTCTTTATTCTTGCTTGAGGGTGAACCCGGCAAAACACGAGGACGAGACAGGTTAACAAAAGTAAACACTAATCCTTGGCAGGGTACAAACTTGAGAACTCACAGAACAAAACGTGCAGAAACAGAAACGCTGACTAGACCGATGGACTGACTGACTGAGATGAGCCCTCGCAAACGGCAGAGAACTCATGGCTAACTCAATGCTTAATCCGGGCTGTGAACCAGCAACGAACACAGGACGAAAGCATGAATATATGCCAGACTGATTAGCGGCTGAAACACGATTCAGCTGTGAGCTGAGGGTACGCCACTGGGCATGCGCCAGATCAGGAGCTCACAAGGAGCGCCGGAGTTGTACCAGCGCCCCCAAGTGGCGGGATAGCGCAGCGTCGTGACACTCCAGTAATGCAGCTTGTCCACTGCAGCTCATAACTGTGAAAGATGTACAACTAATTCTCCTTTTGTACATTTCTTTTATCCTAGTGGAAAATATTTGTATTAATTAGCAAATTTGCTAAATTATTTATTTTTGGTCATTAATGTGAATCAAAACAGCTTTGCTTTAATCTCATAAAATGACCACGCAACTGGACAACATCACATACATATAATATTGCAGAAACTTATTAGCAGCTAAATGATTTGAATCCAAACAAATGTTTAAATCTCTAAATATAAATATTTATAAACCCAGACGTGTTGATTTTTCATTCTTTAAAGTAAATAGTTTAGTATATATTGAGTTTAATAAATGATACGACTGTGAGGACACAAAAAACCCAGCTCACACACAAAATGTCTCATGATGCTGCCTTTTAATCCCAACACTACACCTGGAGGCAGGACATGCATCAGCTGTCATTAGGGAAAGGGCTTTTATTTTGTTGTAAGGAGGAGTCGGTGTAAGTTTGGTATTCTATTAATCATTCATGTGTTTCTGTGATTCCATGGTGACTCAACACTCCTCAGGGCAAGAGAAAGGTCAACGCAGAGCTACGCTGAACATCTGTCCCAAAAATACTTTACATCTCCTTACTATAAACACAATAACCCTGCAGACATTACTATTTATTATTGCCTTTGCTCTCTGACTAAAACTTCATCACTGACTCATCTGATTGAATAGTTCTGGGAAATTAAATATTTTGAATCGTTGAATTAGGGATATTTGTGAATTAATCTCACTGTGAAATATTCAATAGGACTGGATTGATAAATCTTAAATTGGTTCTGCAGACGTGCATATCAAGTGCACTTTAATGTTATTGTGTGGGAGAGGAACAGACACGTATACATATTTTCACTCATGTTTAGGGAAGTAGCAAAAGAGACAAAATGAGAAAGGAGGAGTAAAAGTAACAAATATAGAAAATACAGTGCCATGAAGCATATAGATCTGCCCCTTTCTGTATCTGCTTCTGTTTTTGTTTATTCACAACACTTTCTTTTTTCTGATGTAGAAAGAAATTATGTATGATACAAAAGATTTACCAATGCCTATATTATCCATACGAAAAAGGATCAATGTTGGTTGGTTCAGCAGCAAGAACTGTAAACATACATTTCCAATAACAGGAGATCAGATGTTAGCTTTGATAAGGAGAAATTGTGGCCCACTCCAGGTTTTTATTAAGAAGTGGAAATGAACTTGCCCTTATGCTTAGGATTGCTGTGCTGTTGCATAACCCAATTCTGCTTGGTCGGTCTTGAGACCACAGGCTGATGATCAGACATTTTCCTTTAGTCCCTCTTAGTAGAGTTTAATCCATTCTTTCCTTTATTATAGGAGGCCTACTGGGTCATGAAACACTAAAGCATCCCCACACCATCAAAATACCACCACCATGTTTGACTGTGGACATGATGTTCTTCCTCTGGAAAGCTGTACACCCCCTTATACCCAATGTAATATTAATTTTGCATTCTAAATTGTTTCACTTTTGACTCATAAGTACAGAGAAACTTATTTTTAAACTTTTGCTGGTAATCAGTGTATTTTTGGAAAATGTGAGATGAGCCATTTTGTTCTTTTTGCTTAGCTGCAGTTTTCACCTTTCATGTCTTTTTGGATCCCATTTTTGCCCAGTGTCCTGTTAATGATGGAACTATTAACTCTGATATTAACTGAACTGAGAGACCTACAGCTCATTAGATGTTGCTGATGTTCTGGGTTCCTCCTGATACTTCTTGAACACTCCTTTACAGATTTGTAACGGATTCCATATTTTCTCATTTAGGATAGGATGGCTCTCACTGTGGTTTTTCTGAAGTCCCAGCGTGTGAAAAATTGATTCGTAGCCATTTAACTAACTAACTGATATCTTTAAACTAAACTAACTAACTGATATCTCGCAATGACTTTCTCAGGTCTTGTGAAATTTCTTTTGCTGAAGGGATCGCTGGAAAGATTTTATTTAAGTGATGTCTAGATTAAAAATGGCAGGCAGAAATCCATCTTGGGCACGGCCTGCCATATTTCTGAATTAAACCCTTTTGACGTGACTAAGGGGACTTTCGGGCATTGGTGAGTTTCTCTCCTTCAATAAGTCACAAAAACATTTGAAAACCTTCTTGTTTTCTTATGTTGCCTTTTGTATTACACCACATTCATTTAGAGATTAAAAATTATACATTTTCATCATTAAAAACAGAAGAAATCAGAAAGGATGATGATTTATGGTAAAAGACTCCAGTCTGTACGCGTTACCTCATACTCAAGTTCCTCTCTTTCCATATCTTGTTGCATGGTCTCAAGGTAATCATTCGGGTCGAAATACTCATGCCCAGTAGAGTGTCTGTGAAAATAGCACCAGCACCATAAAAAGCTTATATGAAATAGATATTTTTCAAGTTTTAGGGGTCTCTTGTTATGCTAAACATATTTCCTCCATGACATCTCATTACAAATGCTTCTGGCCAGGGTGCTGCTTTTATTGTAAGCCTTAAAATACCTTCCAGTCAATAACAAAATATACGGTAGTCTCATTCCTTTAAAGACAGATATAGATACATATATTACCAACCAGCATACACTTCAGTGACAGTGCCTGTAATTAACCACCAGAATCCCTCATCAACTGACGCGTTAACATCTTGAGGTAAAAGAATGAAGCCTGGTTAATGAAGTGAAAACATAAAAATACCCGCTTCAATCATGCACCCCGACATACGAGAGCTATTAAATTTTTATGGAGCTGCAAAACCATTTCAAACTGTATCAGTTCGGATCAGTTAGAAGTGCCTTTAATGCGAAAAAGTGAAATGGAGCTTTAAGTCATAAGAGATTTGAGAAGGGACAGGTGCTTCCAGAAAAAATACAAACTGAAAGGAACAAGTGCTGCTTCATTCCTATAGTACAGTCATTCCTTCATGCAGCCGTAGGGCTTATAGTGTTGAGAACCTGAACACCTGAGTGCTTTTTTGCTTGACATTTCAGTTTCATCCATTACTGATGGCCACGGCTGCAGAATTAACCCTCTGGGAAAAATTATATCCCTGTCGCTCATGTAATAAAGTAAGTTGGAAAATGTAATTTCACACCATTAAAAACAATACATCTTGACGTAACGATTATTTAGTGGGTTCCATTTAAGAGAAAAGTAGTAAAACAGCTCTGAATAAATTGTTACCCCTTTATTAATAATTATGTGCTGAAGGCACATTTCTGTACACAGATATAAAGGCTATCTCTGAATAGGCTAAGGCTACGTTCAAAAATTATTTTGCTGAAGGCATTTCATTGGACCACAGAGCAGTTAAAAACTTTTTGTCTACACGCTGGTGTGATTTGCAAATGATTTAAAGATTATACAGTATTGGTTTCTTCTTCCTGTGAAAAATTCACAACAGATGAGCTTCATCAGTGTCCATAGCACTGAAGTGCTACCGTGAAAACTATAACCACTACCCACCAGCAATTGTTGAACAAATAACTTGTATTTAAACAAATAATTTTATCGATCTGGACAGTTACAAATTTTAGTTGAATAGCCCTCCTGCAGAGCAGCTAAACCAAAATAGCCAAATTATATTTTAATTATTTATTGAAGCAATTATTGTATAATCCCAAAAATTAGTTACTCCACTCTGTGCACTCAGCTTGGCCAAAACAGTTGCGACATACCCTTCAGGCAGTATATACTGATCAAGTTCAGGTGGTGTTGAGGCGGGTAGCTTGCTGAGGGCCATGATATGCTGGAAGGTGATGTCTGTTTGTGTGCTGATGTCCATCAGCTGTGCATCCCCTTCTGGTCCTGCCAGTTTAGGCCTCGGCGTCTTGCGCAACACCTGCACCATGATAGGCTCTTTGGCTGTTCGGAAGGCCTCCACTGCCTGCTCATGGGTAGCACTGGACAGATCTTTGCCATTTACCTGAACACAGAGAGAATAGAAAAGTCAGAGCTGTTAGAGCTGCTAAAAAAAAAGGAGTAGGCATTCAAAAGCTGCCGCGGTCCATGATCTTTTCACAGTTTGAAAATTTTCACATCCACACAGAACAAGCAACTTTGGAAGTAGAAGAGATCGCTCTTCAAAAACGTCAAAAAAACTATTTCTCCTCTTTCTGGAACTCCTTTTCAAACAGTTGATCACCCATCCCTGAACTCCTATCCTTTTCTCTCTCCATCAGTCATATCACAGCCCAAGGGCAGGGATGCAAAATGTTCAAGAAAAAAGAAAAAAAAAGTATTTGTAGATGCATACAAAGCAACACAAAACACTACTTTCACCAAGTAACATAACAACAACATGAGTGGAGTGTTTCTTCTCAACCAGGATGAGCTGGAATTATTTCACATTGCTTTCTTTCAGGGTCAGACACAAATGCCACAGAATGAAAAAGTTAATTAGAAAGAGCCCCTTCTTAATTAATCAGGGCGTTGAGGGAATAGGAGTCAGGGAACAGGAACAGATATTGGGGCCGCCATCGTGAGAGATAAAGTGGGTGCAATATGTTAACCTACAAAGATGAATATGCACAACACACCAATAGTAGGGCACAGAGAGTTAATTACAGAAAGAGGGACGCACAGAAAGACATTTTTAAATTCAACTTTGTGGATACACACAGGTAGGCCTATTTATTAAACACATGCACTGATATGGGGATTAAGATGGGGTTCTGTCACTATGGAGCTTCACGGAGGAACTGTATAGTTTCTGAGGAAGATTTATACAGCATTCACAGATGATAACTATAAATATAGGCAGCATGACATTCAAAGTCATAGCTAGTGATCTATTGTTAGTGCTGGAATACATCCGTACTGTGTATGCCATCAGTGCACTATTATTATGGATCAGTGATGACTTGTAGTCTGTCAAACATGGGAAGCACAGTTTAGGCCTACATCATATAATTTGTCCATATTGCATGTTATTTATATGCAAATTCTTACGTACGCCCTGTCAAGGCTAGCCAGATCCCCAAAACCCAGTTTTGACAAGCAAAACAGTTTTGACATACAGCCGGAGATAATTTCACTAAAAGTCCAGCAGTATATTCTCCATCACAGCACTTCCACCCAGCTCACCTCGTCATACCAGGAGAGTTGAAAATACCTGAGATTTTCCTGACTGTAATTGTTTCTTGCATCATCTGCTATCATGCACAGCTAGCTAGCAAACATTACTAAACTAAACAAGCGTCAGAAACCGTTCGAAACAGAGCTTCCCTTGTTGTCTTCGAGCAGTCATCATTGTTATGATCCAACACAAGTGTTTCAGACCCAAGATTTCGACTATTTTCTTTTCTGTAGTGATATGCCTACTCATGGTATATAAGGTAGTAGTAGAATAGCCAATCAGAACACATAATTGCAGCATATTCAGTCCGTATGCATAGAATAATTAAGAGTCCAAGGTATACGTTGCTGAATATTCATTTTAGCAAAATCCACCGAGCTTGAGGTGCATCAATGTTGGTGTGTATACTACATGGGAACCTTAAAAACTAAAAATGAAAATTTCATGGTTTATTTTTAATCAGGAAGGATTCAGGTGAGTTTCCAGAGCTGTGTAATGGTTGTTTAGAGTGATTTGGTAAAAATATAATGAAAAAGCATAGTTATAGTTTATATCTACATATTTTAACCATGACACTGAGGCAGGTCAGATGAGCTCTTTTGAGTTGGCTAAATTTGGCTCCATGTTTTGAGTTGGCGAATGACTTTTCCTTTTTTTTTGGTTTGCATTTTAAATCAAATCTTTCTTAAAATTCCTGAAGGCATCTCTCAATTGCAGATTTTGACATTCTATCTTTTGGTGTTGTTGACTTGAGGATGAATGGATTTTTCTTCATCAAGGAAAGCATTCTATAATTATCCAGTTTAATGGTCTTGCAGGTGTTTGGTGTTGCCAAAGCAATAATTCCTAAAGGGTTAATGCAGTACTTTTGTTACCCATTAAATAACAACTTAAACTTTGACATTCATTTTTAAAAGCATTATGGTGGTGTATAGAAATCCACAAAAAAAAATAAAAAATAAAAAAAATAAAAAAAAAATTGACACCATTCAAATAATTATGGATCGAACTGTAGCAGTACATAGTGAAAACTATTTCAGGCCATGTATCGGCCCTCTGAGAGGAGATTTTACTCAGCTGAAAGCGTATCTTAACTAGATTAATTAAGGCACTAGGAAGCCAGAGGCTACTTTAGCATGACCATGAACTGGATATGAAACCCAAGGTTAGCTGCCTCTCTTATCACAGCACTAACAGAGCTTCTCCCTCAGCGCTTCACCAGCCACAGAAATCCCAATGTGTTCATTTGTGATTCCTGGATGAGAGGCAGCTTTGATAGGATCTGTGCCTGGGGAATTTATACCATCACACCAAGCTCAGTTTCAAACCTGAGCAAAACACAAATGCACATTGCGTAGCGGATAAAACTTGAAAAGCAACAAACTGTCTCAGTAATTTATCTTGGCATTAATGTAAGATGATGGTATTCTGTGTTTATTGAGTGAGCAATAGTTTTATGAGAAGTAAAAATGCACATTTCATCTGATACCTGCCATTAAGGTTTCAGCATTATACCCATATAAAGAAAGCTGCCCTCCAGATATCCAATCACTGTCCACTGTAATCACTAAGCGCGAGTGTACACTTAGCCACGACAACTTAAAACTGTTAGCATGGAGCCATTTATGGATATTATTATAGTGAACAGATATCTGACTTTTAGCAGTGAAGATGAGGCTCACTGTGCACCCCTTTAAAACAGTTATGTGTTTAATTATAACCAGAAGGGATTAACTCCAATAATATCCTGAAGCTGGAATTAGCTTGACGTTGAATTATAAAATCGCAGACGTCAGAAAGCCGTGTCTAAATTCATGAACCAGCCTTAATATTAACACCACCTGACTGAATTGCAGCTCCGCAGCCCGATACACAGCAAACAGTACCGTATTTTCCGGACTATAAGTCGCACTTTTTTGTCATAGTTTGGCCAGGGGGGCGACTTACAATCCAGAGCTACTTGTATGTGAAATTTTTAACACATTATTATAAAAAATAAATAAATAACCGACAACCACATTTCAGTGTTGATTATTTTCGCCTTGAGAACCACAAGAGGGCGCTCTTGGGTTGTGGTTTCAGTCTAATTTTGCTGAGATGCTTTGTCAAAACCTTTATTGTGAAAAGTCTTAACAGGAAGCATTTAGTCCTTGTTGAGATGGCTAACCCAGATTTCCAATGATCCGGAAATCCGTTTTAAATGGGAGTATTAAACACAGAGAATGGCAATGGCTGAAAAGCGAGCTGAGAGGATATCACAGCGACTCTTGCTCTCCATCCGCATCTGAGACAGGTAAATAACAGGGGCTGCAGGTCAAAGCTAAATGACTCTTCACGCAAGATATGGACAAATAATATATTGTAGATTGAAATGAAGAGTCTATTTGAACATGTTTGAGCCAACAGTCTCATGTTTCAGTGGAACTATATGTTCCTGTGTGCAAAGGCGAGACTGCACCTTTTGTTTTTCCTCCCCACTGTGTGTTACGCGCATAGTAGGCAGAGATGGTATACGCACTGTGAGCGTCTCACACACACCAACATTTTCGTAATCCCTCGTCTCGTCACGTTTTAGTCGCCAAAGATCCATTTTTTGTGCATCATCACGTTGTCATCATACAAAAGAGGTGCGTTAACAAAATAATTTAAACAACATTGCCCCCAAAATACAACCTATACTCCAGTGCGACTTATGTATGTTTTTTTTTCTTTAGTATGCATTTTTTGGCTGATTCAACTTATACTCCGGAGCGACGTATAGTCTGGAAAATACGGTAATACACTGTGTTCTGACTCCTTTATGTTACATTCAACATTAAGAGTTTTAGCGGTCTGTGTTACATTTGCTCTTCTTTGGGATCATCAATATGCAATTTCCCCGTTTGTGGGACGAATAAAGGATTATCTTATCATATCAACCCAGATCTAGTAGCCTTTGCCTCCGATGTAAGCCTTGGGTTATAAGCCATGACACACTTGTCATTTCATTCAACCCTGAATATTAGAAGCACGCCCCAACATCCAGTCATTTGACGCTTGTTAGAATCACTCAGATCCTTAAAATTCCTAATTTATATCTGCTTTTAGAACATCAACTCCAAGAACTGACATTTCACTCTCTGCCTCATTCACTTTCAGATGCCACTGTAATGAGATCATCAATATTAGTATACAAGGGAGCGGCGTAGTGGTTAGCACGTTCGCCTCACAGCACGAAGGCCGGGGTTCGATTCCCAGCCTGGGCGTTTCTGTGTGGAGTTTGCATGTTCTCCCCATGCTTGTGTGGGTTTCCTCCGGGTACTCCGGTTTCCTCCCACTTCCCAAAAACATGCACAGTCGGCTAATTGGCTGTTCCAACTCTCCCTTAGGTGTGAGTGTCGGCTTGGCGAGCTGTACAGGGCGTACCCCGCCCTTGCCCAGAGTCGGCTGAGATGGGCGCCATGATATCTGATTGGTCTGCTACCTTGGGATCAGAAAGCATTATACTGAGTGGATAATGCTTGAAATATCAGACACTCATGCAGACAACATTATCATGGCCATGCTTTCAAATAGGGAAAAAAAAATTACTGTAACCCCTATAAATCCTGATTTAATTTTTTCCCCTTGTGTTTCTATACACTTAAACATCTTTAGGGAGCGATGGTTCCTTCTGTTTCTGAAGGAGTAGTGTGAAGGGGATAGACTACGCCGTTAGCTACACAGAGCTGTTTCGCTGGCTGAAAGGACTCAATGGACTTGCTTCAGTAAAATGGTTAAAAAGTTTATTTATACAAACAATGACAATCCTGTTCTGGTTTTTCTTGTTTCCCGAAGTTCTAAAACTCCTTCACGGAGCTCAGTTGACATTTATTTTGTTACTCTGCTTTTGTCTTTGGACAGAAACAGATTGCAACATCAAGCATTTTACCACGCCTTAACACAGAGGTACCTGGGATCGGCTCCAGCCTCTCCACAGTGCCAAACGGGGAAAAAAATGAACTTGTCCTGCCTCAGTGTCGCTGTAAAAACATGTACATAGAAAGAAAAAAAAAAAAAAAAAAAAAAAAAAAAAATGTTTTGGTTTGCTTTTCATTATCTTTATACAAATTACTACCACAGCTCTGTAAAACCTTTAAAGCGCACCATCACACTGCACTCAGACTCCGCTTCAGGCTTTGAGGATGTAGAAAAAAATGAATATTTAGCAACATCTCCCTTGTCTTCGGTGCATGATTGTTAATTATTCATACCACCTGTCACCAGATCAAGTGCATTCCAACTCATTGCTAATTTCTAAAAGCCTACTCATGCAAATCATTCTTTCATTTCCTTCTACCTACTTGTCAATGGCTTCGTTGTGATTTTATTTCATCCAATCATTTATTAAAAGTAAGACTAAAAAAAAAAAAAAAAACCAAACAAACAAAAAAAAACAAACAAACAAAAAAAAAAAGATGCTCTTCTTACTATTCTCAGCTCCCTAAAAGACCTCCCGTGGAATCTCTTTTCTCTCCAAAACCTCTGACCTCTGAGACAAAGAACTGGCCACGCAATCTTAGCTCTCCACCCAGCATCTCTTGTCCATACCCTCACCATGAACACACTTGACCAGAACCCCCATTCCACAGTCTCACCTTTGACACGGCCTACAATGGCTGGGAGCTGTAGCGTCTACTCACAAGGGACTCTGTGAACCAACACTCTTCACCCTGCTGAACTCCTGAGATGTTCACTGTTGGAGGACCAGAGTATGGACAGAGCTGCTCAAACAGCTCTTCATTAACCCAAAGCCAGTGAACAGATTACATTGGTTACATTGACAAACTGCTCGGAAACTGGTTATGGAGTTTTTCATGGCTCGACATTCTGCTCAATCCTACATGTCTTCGACTATTAACCTTCATCCTACCAACATATTTTACATACCAACACAGTACCAACACAAAATTTAACTGTTAATTGTATTGTTGAGCAATACCAAAGTATTTTTTCACTTAAAATGTTTTATTTAGTTGAAACAAAGAACATTCATCTCAAAATTTCATAATGTTCGAACAGTTTGGCTACAAAGATATTCTTGGGCCAAAAAAAAAAAACTCTGTTTCCGGTCACCCGACCAGCTCCCTTTTATGAGTTGACTGTACAGTTTTTTTCATGTGTTTTTGTAACCCAGTGGTTATTTAATAACAGACTGTTATTCAGTGTCAATAGGTACACTGTCTCTAAGAAACTCAGCGGGAAAAGTTCACTTTAGCGGTGCTGAGCGAGAGAGAAGGAGGGGGGGAGGTGTCTTCATCTCAGTCTCTGTGAGTGCCTTTGGGGGAAAAATAAAATAAAAAGTTTTACCGACCTACCGACCCAAAATTATTCTGCAATGTTACCGGAAACAAAGGTATTTTTTTTTTGGCCTTATAAAAAAGCGCGATGTTTGTCGGAGCTTGGGAGGGAATTCGATCGGAATCGCGTTCATTCAAATGGGTCAATCAGGCTTTCCAGCGACAACGAGGCTTCAACTTTAACCATTTTCGTGTTTTATAGCTGAAAATAGAATTTGCATGAATATTCACGTGAGAATTTCAGTCACATGTTTTGATTGACTGTCACTCATTTTCTCATCCTGTCCTCAATATCCATACAAGGATAGTAACGGGTCTTACATGGCTAGGACTGATGCTACAAGCCTCTTGTGTTCCTGTAACGTTTACCAACCAACCCTACAAAGGATCAATGTACATCAAGAAGGCTGATCTCTAATCTCTAATCCCCCCAGAACAGTAAAGACAGTGAGGAGAGGGAGGTGCACCAAGATCATTAGGTCCGATCTTTAAATCCGATTATAATCTAAACTTTTTTTTTTTTTTTTTTTTAAGGATTGATTACATTCTTTGGCTTTATCTCAAAAGACACAAAAGAGGAACCCATTAACAGCGGCATGGAAGGGAAGAGCTGATGAAATGGCATCATGGGAGATCAAGTCAAGATGTAGTAACACGGTGGACAGACACAGCATGCGCCAGACGATTCATGCTTCAAACACAATACAGAGGGTGACAAAGAAGGAAAGAAGTAAAAAAAAAAAACAAAAGAGAAAGGAATTCTATTTCCTGTATACCAGACAAACTCACCATCTTCCGTTGGCACATATATGTTGAGGTACAAACAATCCTCATTTTGTTCCTGTATATACGTGGCGACTATATCCAAGTTAAAAGTGAACCAGATGGGCATCATGATCTCAGGCACGGCGTTGTGGATGTTTTGTGGGCATACGGGCGCAAAGTGGGTGGCATTCTTTATGCCCGACCATGACGAGGGCGGCTCAGGGGGCAGGAACCGCTTCTCGGCCACAGGTGGTGCGGCGTACGGCACGCCCAAGTACTGATCCACGGGGCCCAGGATCTCACTGGGCAGTGGAACGCGCATACCGCGTAGCTTCCCGTAATGAGTGTTCACTGTGGGGTAGTAGCTCTGCGCCTGTGCCAGTGCCAAAACTGAGCAAAACAGCCATATCCACAGCCAGGTGGCATGGCAACCAGGCGGCACCACTGAACGCCGGTTCCTCTGCGCTGTCGGCCACATGGTCTGTGAGAACACAAAGATGCTGACAAACACTTTTCCTCAGCACGTGCCTCCGTCCTTCAGGCCCTCAACTTGTATTCTTGTCATCGGCCACGAAGGATGGGCTACGCGGCTTTAAAAAGGTATTCCTGTTCCGAACTCGGTGTTTATTCGCTGGTTAATCCGTCTGTCAGATCTTCTGTCCTGCATGTGGAGGAAAAGAGGGAAAGAATTAATGATAATTGCTCGAGACCCAAGTACTCCCATTTGTATTTCTTCCTTCCTTTACTACATTGCCTCAATTTTATGGACCCGGCATGTGATTTGTGGCGCCTCTATAAACCAGTGCTGTGGGCTAATGCTGCCGGAGATAGCATACCTGATGACTGGCAGTGTACTGAAATAGCACCATTTGTATCTGTTTACTCACTCACTCATTTGCGAACCCGCTTAATCTTACTCTGGTCGTAGGGGAGCTGGTGCCTATGTCAGCCAACACTGGGCGAACGCCCAAGACAGCTCGCCAGACCAAGACAGGGCCAACACACACACAACCATTCACACTCACACTCATACGTAGGAGAAATTCAAAACAGCCGATTAGCATAATGTGCATGTCTTTGGACTGCAGGAGGAAACCGGGGGAACCGGAGGAAACCCTCACAACTACAGGGGGAACATATAAACCCCACACAGAAACAGACGCGCCTGGGAATCGAATCCAGGACATTTTTACTGTGGGGCGGACATGCTAACTAGCACGCCACCATGCCACCCATGTATCTGTTTAGCATTTCAATTATCTGTATATGTATCGGTGTGCGACAACACCGAAGTGGGTGTGGCCTAATGCAGAATTATAATTTTTGTACCCTGTGTTGATGCTTCTGTTTATCTATTTATTATGAATAATGTATTTATATTAAGTTAAGTCCCTGCTGAGAGTATCTCTACATACACACAACCAGAAAAAAATAAATAGTTAATTATAAAAATAGTGGTATTTTTTTTTCAATACTTTTCAACAAGAAACATGTCACCTTTTGTGATAGAGTGCACGTGGATAAAACTGGCATACCTGAGCAAACCGCAAAGAAAATTAGCATTTGAATAATCTACTCCGCAAAACTATCAGCCGATACAGTATTATTCTGGGGAGAAAGTTCATATTGCCCCAATCAATAAAAATAACTTACTAACTTTGTTAGTATAACAGTTCACCAGTCTTTAGTCTTTAACATCAACTTGCTTAAATCTTTGACCTTTGCTGCTATCTGGCAACCCTGGCAACTTCCACTCGCTGCTTCAGCTAACAAACATTTTCCTTTAGTCTAGACTCATTCGACACCAAGCAGCACAATAATGAATTAACC
The DNA here is from genome assembly GCA_030068295.1 of Euristhmus nudiceps. Lineage (NCBI taxonomy): Eukaryota > Metazoa > Chordata > Actinopteri > Siluriformes > Plotosidae > Euristhmus > Euristhmus nudiceps. The sequence goes on along the minus strand of JAQNCB010000006.1, from coordinate 29,172,230 downwards.
TTTTACCTACCTTCCCCGAAAATCGCTTAGAGTGTTCCTGGAAGGATGTGAACACAAGGTGGCGACAGAGTCTAACTAACCGATTTAAAGT
>JAQNCB010000006.1:28993022-29006557 GCA_030068295.1 Euristhmus nudiceps | reverse complement strand
CGATCCTACTTCGCGGAAATTCGGTCTTCGCGAGGGGCCGCAACCCCCAATTAACCGTGAAAAGTGGGGGATCCCTGTATATGCACATAATAAAAATCGAAAATTGCATTTATGATATTCCCCCGTCAGAGGTTGCTGCTGTTCCTGTTTTGACTCAAGCAATGCACATACTATAATCACTTCTAAATCTAGATAATTATTTAACTATTTTCGATAGTAATAATCAACATCTCAATGTGATTTTCAATCGGCTTCTGGGGGTGACCACAATGCATCCCAAACATCAGTTTTATGGCAACTAAATAATTATTGGAGGCTCCAGTGTCCATGGGTCACGATGGACAGATAGTCTCACAGATGGACAGCGCGGCTCATGACAATACCCCTTTGGGACAGCTTTCAGCTTTCGCCAAGTGGTAAAAAAAAAAAAAAGAATCAATGAAATATAAATAAATCAATAAAAATATGAAAATGAATTGAAGTCAGCGTGCGGCTCAAGCTAATTAAACCTCTCGGTCCCCCATGTGGGTGACAGATTCAAAATGCCCCTTTGACCACCTCACTGAGTTTTCATGCAATACAGTAAGTAATTCAAGCATCTTATTTACCTACCTAGATGATTAATTTGAAAAGCAAACAAACAAACAAAAAAAAACCTTGTTAATGCTAGCATTAACTGGATATATTTAAATATGTGAGCCTGTTATCTCTGCTAATATAAGGGTGGACTGGCATTGGTTCCAGTGGATGACATACTTTGCTCGGCATCAAGACAAAATGTAACTTATATTAATGGCTGTTGACATGAAATTTTACTTCTTTCACAACCTATGTAGCATCCCTGCTGAAAAGTCCAGCTCATTCTGACCAACTACCAGCTTCCTGAAACACAGCCACATGCTGATATGGAAACAATTTCTGAATTAGCATTACAAGTGCAACACTGTTATCAAACTATTTGAAACAAAATTGTACAACGAACAACAATAATACAGTTTAAGCTGAAAAACTTGCAGCTTTCAAAACTCAGCATGAGCTGATCAAGCAAGTGATTTTTCAGTTTCCTGACGACTTGAATAAACTGGTCAACAAACATTTGTGTATCAGACAAGTGGTGGGTATTCAGATCAAGCTGGAGAAAACTGGAATACCTGTCAGAAACCCACATAAGCACAGGGAAAGCATGCAAACTTCACAAAGGAACACCCTCGCTGAGCCTGACCGGATTGCCCTGCATATAATCTGTAAGCATTAAAAGAAACAGTGCAGTTGCTTTAAGTAAATTAATATTCTAATAAATATATTTTTTTGTTTAAGACAGTATTTAATACGTACACACACACACACACACACACACACACACACACACACACACACACACACACACACACACACACACACACACACACACACACACACACAGAATTCTGTTGAGGTTGAAAGACCGAGGACACGGATCTCAAAAACAACAACCTTGCTGCTCTAGTCATATAAAAATAATGAAAGCACTTCATATTTTATAGGAAATAAGGCTATGGCCTGCGAAAGTGTTTCCCAATCTGAACCCATGCAGCATAGGATATAAAATCCCCAGGGGCTTTCACTGTGTGACATATGTTATCTATTATGGGCCATTTCAACTATTTCTCCAGAGCTTGTGGCCACACAGTCTGCTGCAGTTAAGGATTAGACTGTCCTTAAACTGATTTATTTCTGCACCAAAGCTCTTTATTAAATATAATTGGGCATCAATAATGTCACACAGAGGAAGGAGAGAAAAAAAGTAAAAGCGGTGATCATTTATCACAAAGTGAACTTCAAAAAAGGATAATAGACGTCTAAAGTGTCTGGTCAGGATCGAAGCAGCTTCACATTACAGCTAGCATCCATTACAGTGGAGGAAAAAAGTATTTATTCAGCCACCAATAGTGCTCCCAAAAGTTCTCCCACTTAAAAGATGAGAGGTCTTCAATTTTCATCATAGGTATACCTCAACGAGAGAGACAACAGAATGAGGGGGGAAAAAATAATCAAGAAAATCACATTGTCTGATTTTAAAATAATTTATTTTAATAAATTAAATTATGGTGAAAAATAACTATTTGGTCAATAAAAAAAGTTCATCTCAATACTTTTTTATATGCCCTTTGTTAGCAATGACAGAGGTAAAAAGTTTTCTGTAAGTCTTCACAAGGTGTTCACACACTGTTGGTGGTATTTTGGCCCATTCCTCCAAGCAGATCTCCTCTAGAGCAGTTTTGCGGCTGTTGCTGGGCAACACGGACTTTCAACTCTATCTTGCTGATAGAAGGAGGTTTTCACTCAAAATCTCATGATACATGGCCCCATTCATTCTTTCCTTTCCACGGATCAGTCGTCCTGGTCCCTTTGCAGAAAAACAGCCCCAAAATATGATGTTTCCACCCCCAGGCTTCACAATAGGTATGGTGTTCCTTGGATGCAGCTCAGCATTCTTTCTCCTCCAAACACAACAAGTTGAGTTTTTAACCAAAAAAATCTATTTTGGTTTCATCTGACCATATGACATTCTTCAGTCCTCTTCTGGTTCATCACGCTCGCTGGAAAACTTCAGACGGGCCTGGACATGTACTGACTTAAGCAGGGGGACACGTCTGGCACTGCAAGATTTGAGTCCCTGGTGGTGTAGTGTGTTACTGATGGTAGCCTTTGTCACTTTGGTCCCGTCCCAACTCTCTGGAGGTCATTCACTAGGCTCCCCCGTGTGGTTCTCGGATTTTTGTTCACCATTTTCATGATCATTTGACCCCATGACTCTTGCATAGCGCCCCAAATTGAGGGAGATTATCAGTGATCTTATATGTCTATATTTTCTAATAATTGCTCCCACAGTTGATTTCTTCACACCATGCTGCTTACCTATTGCAGATTCAGTCTTTCCAACCTGGTGCAGGTCTACAAATTTGTTTCTGGTGTCCTTTGACAGCTCTTTGGTCTTGGCCATAGTGGAGTTTGCAATCTAATTTTTGAGGTTGTGGACAAGAGTCTTTTATACTGATAATGAGTTCAAACAGGTGTCATTAATACAAGTAATGAGTCTAGGTCAGAGGAGCCTCTTGAAGAAGTTACAGGTCTGTGAGAGCCAGAAATCTTGCTTGTTTTTAGGTGACCTGCTACTTATTTTACGAAGGAATTTACCAATTAAATCATGAAAAATCCTACTGTGTGATTTCCTGGATTCTTTCCCCCCATTCTATCTCATAGTTGAAGTGTACCTGTGATGAAAATTTAGTGGGAGAACTTGCACAATTGGTGGCTGACGAAATACTTTTTTGCCCCACTGTATATATAATATATATGCACTTTTTTGGTGATAATTTCATTTTTTATTTCCTAACACAATGCCTCTTCAGTTTTTAGATGTTATAGATATAAATAAATAAATTATTGCCAAAGCAACAGCACTGTTGTCAATGAATATTTAAATGAACATTCTAAGGAAGCATTTCTAGTTTAGTTTTCAACTTTCAATTAGTTGGATCCTTGGACAGACTGAATAGGAGGAATAGGAGATTGTTTAGATTGAATGTTTACATTACACTGGTCCTTGGTATTGGAAAGTACTGAGTAGTCTGATCATCATTATTTTTGTCTTTAAAGTAAATAGAAAGGCAAGCCTTACAAACTCTCCAATTACATGGACAGGAGATACAGATGATACGCATGAACATATGATATATTTTCATTGTCAGGTGGTTTTTACTTACATTTTTCAAAGTTGCAATCTATATAAGGCAAGCTAATGGCAAAAATAACAGTTCACACATATTGCCAAATCAGATATAAACTATAACCTCTGAATAAAGTAAAATTAGGCACATCTACATGCATATAATACAAACCTAAGTTCACATACATCAGACAAAGCTGTTTATGGGAGAACCGGCTTTTTATCCATATGCAGATTACTTTCGTATTTGCTGTCGCATACAGGTGAATCACGTACAATTTACTACTAAAACAACATTTACGACTTGTTTTTTTTTTCTTTTTATAAAAGCCTGGCATAAAAATAGCACATTTGATGGGCAAAGACATATGCGATATATGTAAGCTTTTATTAAGTTATTGATTTAATTATTTATTATTATTTAATTTCTCTTTAAAGCTGGGGGACAGGTGAAACAATTGACAGTTTACCCAAATGCATTAGTTTACTCACTTACTCAATTGCTAAACCACTTACTCCTACTAAGGCTGGAGGGGGCTACAGCCTATCTCAGCAGACACTGAGAGAAGGTGAGGTATACCATAAACAGCTCGCCAAACCAAAGCAGAACAACACACACAACCTTTCACACTCACCGAGGGTCAACTTGGCACAGTCAGTTATCCTAATGTGCGCGTCTTTGGAATGTGGAAGGAAACTGGAGTATCCAAAGATAACCTATACATGGATGGAGAGAATGTGCACACTACACTTAAAATGCAGGGACTTGAACCCAGGACCTTCTGACGGTAAGGTGGATGTTCTAACCCCTTGTCATTATTTATGCATCCAATTTATCACATTCATATTCTGAAAGTTTCCTATCATATAAGTCTCATGCATATATTTCTTTTTGCTGTCATAGCAGGCATTTTACAGCTAAATATTTTATAGCATTTTATAGTTTTGAAGCAGGCGTTCTACAGCCGCATGACTGATGCGTCTCACTGGCCTTTGGTGAATATAATGGGACAACTTTGAAAACCAATAAATAATCATCGTTAAGTGTGTTAAGTCGTAATTATGATGTGTGTTTAGCGGTTCCTTATAGAATAGGACACTAAGATGTTGACACACTACTATTAGTGATGCATGTGTCATTGATGAAGGGCTTGTGGATGACTGCAGTGCAAATAATTCATCAGGACACTGGCATCTAATCATCTCTAACATCTGGAAAATCTGTAGAAAAGATAAACACAAGTTGGAAAGAATTCTTTTGGAGAATGTGTTTGGATAAGAGAAAGAGAAGGTAAAACTGAGAGCATTTTAATGATAATTATAGAAATGCTAAGTGCTGCATAGCATGGCATTGTGGTTTTAGTAGTTAGCATGTCCGTCTCACAGCAAGGTTTGTGTTTGAGTCCCGAGCTCAGGCATTTCAGTGTGAAGTTTGATCCCCCCCCCCCATGCTTTTAAATTGCCCCAGGCATGGATCTAAGTGTGAATGGTTGTATGTGTTGGCCCCGCGATGGTCTGTCGAGCTGTTCAGGCTATACCCCACCTTCGCCCACAGTCGGCTGAGATACACTTGAGGAGATTTACACGTCTGCTAGAGCATAAGCATCTATATTATATTCTGATGATTTTACTGACAGATTATTTAGGTCTTACATGAATAATTTTTTCATCGATGTATTATACTGTATATTTTAAAATGTAAATCTGTAAATGTAGTGTAACCTTGGTACAGCAACAGAACTCTCACCATCAGCTCCATCATCAGCCATTTCTCAAGCACATGACTGGAAGTCTAACAGTACCGGTAATTGGTGTTTTCAGACTTTCAAATTTTTTGCGATGGAAACTTTAAATATTAAAAAAATATAAAATATCAAAAAGAGGAATTTAAGCATTTTTCATTTGTCAGTATTGATACAGATTATTTATTCACAGCTGTACATTACGTTTCAGTTCCCCACTTCAAATCACCAAATATTGTGACTTAAGTACATTAAGCATTGAGCTCTTCAAATGTGTTTAAATGCCTATCAGAGACATTTCTTTTCAGCGACAATGTAGCCTAAAAGGGTCACAAAAATGCAGTGTAAAGGGGTCGCAAACCAGTGTCTTCCTTGTGCTGGTCCCAAGCCCGGATAAATGCAGAGGGTTGCATCAGGAAGGACATCTGGCATAAAAACTGTGCAAAAGTAAATATGGGAATCAATTTTATGACCTCCATAACGGATCGGTCGAGGCCTGGGTTAACAATGAGTGCCATCAGTGCCGATAACCTACAGGGTGCTGGTAGAAATTGGACTACTGTGGGTCCAAGAAGGAGAGGAGGAAAACGGGCCCGCAGGCAGAGAGGGAAGAGGAAAGGCAAGAGTCTGGGCCTGAGAGTAAGGACTTTGAATGTTGGGACTATGACAGGAAAAGCTAGAGAGTTTGCTGATGTGATGCAAAGAAGGAAGGTGGACATACTGTGTGTTCAGGAGACCAGGTGGAAAGGTAGCAAGGCTAGAAGTCTAGAAGCAAAGGTGTAGATGGGAAGAGATTACAAGCCAAACAATGTGGGAACATTGTGGGAAACTTCGTCTTGATATAACCAGATCAAAGAACAGACCGAGGGCGTGCATGAAGGATTAAGGTTCTGTCTTAAAAACTAGATGCTGGGCTCCTGAGTGGCGCATCCTGAAGGTGCATGACTATTAACCCAGACCCAGGAGTCTACGGGGGCTAATTGGCAAAGCTCTCACGGGAAGGTGGGATGACATACGCTGATTTCCCCTCACTCATACTGTCACTCACAGTGATCACCAGCCAATTATGGGCATCTACAAGCTTATTTGTATGTGGGGGCGAATGATACTTTTCCACCGAGTGTGTGAAATCATCCCCAAATGCATATGGTATTGCAGTTCGAAAGGAAGAGGGTAGCTAGCATTGCATGTCACAGAGGGGGCATTTGCATGCTTTTATCCCGCCCTGGTTGGTGGTGGTCGTGTGATAGGAATCCAAAAAAAACCCCACAAAACAAAAAACAAACAAACAAAAAAAAAAAAAGTAGATGTTAAAAGTTACAGAAACTAAATCCATGGTCAGATATGTGTGCTAGTCTTTGCAAATGCATCAAAATGTTAATTTATTGTAAGTACACTTAAAATAACATTTAAGAGCTTCGTAAATATTACACTAATAAAAGATAGACTTACTTAATAATAAAATACTTAGAGTTTATTTGGAACAGTCAATTAGCCACCCTTACTTACTTTTTTTTTTTTAGGTATAAAACTATTTCACCAATAAATGAAGTAAAGGATGGTTTTTAGTTTTTTCACGTGCCTTTTACTAGTGGGTTTGTTGTTTTTTTTTTTTTAACCATGCATATAAATCAGTAATGTAAAATTACACCAAGTCTTGCGTGTACTATACAGTGATTCACTAGTCAGGAAATGAGATAAAGCACACATAATTCAATCAGTAGATATTCACAACCTCTTAAAAATAAAGAGAAACATGGTTTTAAAAATTATGAAAACCTCCCTTGTATCCAAGAATGGTCTACTTCATGGAACACTTCTGCCGTCTTGACGGAAACACAAATCATGCCAAGGATTTATCATGGGTAAATGGAGCACTTTGAACAGCTATAAATTCATTATCAAAATGTTTTTTTTTTTGTTTTTAAAGCAAACCCTTTCACTCATCCATAAACCTACATCATCTTATTAGTGTCTTCTTGTAACAAGTGACAGCTGTTTTAGATGGTAAAGGGGATGGAGGTCTTATTTTCTCTTCATTATTATCCCCAAAACACGTGAGCATGTGGAACAAGTAAAAGAGCTTCTTACAACGAGAAGAGTCTTTGCTTTGCTAATAAGGCCGTGTGTGATCCTTACCAATCAGAAACAGATGGGGAAGAGTAGATGTATATAGGGTTATACTGTATTTTAAAAATAAATAGATGTGGCCCACTCTCACTCTGATCACTCTTCCCATTTAAAAAAAAAATCATGCATTCATTCATTATCTGAACTGATTAATCCTAATTAGGGTCGCGGGGAGGCTGGCGCCTATCTCAGCCTACTCAGGGAGACAGAGGGGTGCATCCTGGATAGCTCACCAGGCCATCACAGGGCCAACACTCACACAACCAGACACTCACACCAAGGGGCGATTTGGAAGAGCCAATTCGCCTACTGTGCATGTTTTTAGACTGTGGGCGGAAACCCATGCAAGCGCGGCGCGTGCATGCAAACTCCTCACAGAAACGTCCAGGCTGGGAATTGAACCCATCCCATCTTGCTGTGAGGCAGACGTGCTAACCACTACGCCACCGTGCAACCTAAAAAAATAATGAATTTTCTATTTTAACTTAATAGTATGAGGATATATGTATGTAAGACTGTAAGAAGACATTCTGATGGTTGCATGCTTCTTCACGTTGACATCAGGATCATTGTTCTTAATGGGTAGAAACAGTTCTTCACTGCACTTACAGGATTACACTGAGATCTGGGTTAAGAGGAAATAGAGATGGCAGGTGTAAAGCCAGACTGATGATGTATAGTTATGGCGGATTGGGAAAGCTTTCTTTTCCCAGGAATTGACTCTGGAAAACATCTGCTTCTTTGGAGAAAGGACAAAGCATAACATCTGCATGAACTGATGAGACCAAACAGAGTGATCCTCCTTCTCCGCTAGTTTTCTTCCACTTGAATAAGTGTTCAAACTGACTAGTGTCACCTAATTATCCAGAGTGAGCCAATAAAACCTCCCTAATTTCAAAAGTAATTTAAAAACAAATCATTAAAGATAATGAAATAATTATTTACACGTGACACTTCATTCAGTCCAGTTTTTATTCATCATGATTTAAAGATGATCCTCCAAATGGTGGCAGTCATTGTCTATACAATCTGTTTTCTGAAGGCTACCATGGCTTGATGGGTTATGTCGGGTGGATGAGCGGTAACCGCCTGCTGAATAGCGACCTCAAGAGCTTCAAGTGTTGATGGGCACACATTGCTGAGCCTGTTGCGCTGAAATTCTGCAAGATGGTTTTCCAATCTGAAATGTTTTGGTTAAGTGGAGTACTGAAACGTCTTTGAAAGGATCTCTGTGCTGCAATCATGGCATGTTGATGACTGAGGACAGATGTGGTTGGGCTACCAACAGATCTTAGTGCTGCCTCTCTTGCCTCACATAACACATGTGTTTCATGTGTGCGAATAATAATTTGATTATTCTTTCATTCATTTTCTAAGCCGCTTTCATCCTAATTAGGGTCACTGGGAGGCTGGTGCCCATCTCAGCTGACTGGGTGAGGGCAGGGTACACTCTGGACAACTCACCAGGCCATCACAGGGCCAACACTCACACAACTATTCACACTCACACCTAGGAACGATTTGGCACAGCCAATTAGCCTACTGTGCTTGTTTATTGACTGTGAGAGGAAACTGGAGTAGCCGGAGGAAACCTAAGCAATCACGGGGAGAACATCCACACAGACACACCCCGAGCTGGGTTCTCGAACCCAGTGCCACCTATAATTTCATTCTATCTTACTTTTTTTGAAACTTTCACTACCATTTGAAATGAAGTTTTTTTGGGTCGCTGTTTATTTCACCAGAATTTTTAATAAAATATATCAAGATATGTATCATATGCATACTCTCCAATATAAATTAATGGTTTAGTTCTACCTGAAGCACCAGCTTGAGCTGTCGCGGGTAAGGGAGGAGTTTGGTGAGGGCCTGGAAAGCGACTATTGGTTGGCCTCGAAAAGGTTCTAGACCACCATCCGGCGACTCAGGAGGGGGATGCAGTTCTCCACAAATACTGTTTACAGTGGAAGTGGGGAGCTGCTCACCTCAACTGGGGATGTTGTTGGAAAGTGGAAGGAGGACCTCCTCAATCCCACCAACATGCTCTCCTTGGAGGAGGAAAGCCCTCGCTGTTTGGGTGGGGGTCTGACTATCGCTGGGCTAAGGTCGCTGCGGTAGTCAAAAAGCTTCTTGGTGGTCGGGCTCCAGGGCTGGACGAGATCCGGCCCGAATATCTCAGGGCTCTGGATGTTGTAGGACTGTCTTGGTTGACATGTCTCTGCAATAATCGCCTTGATTAGATGAGTGGATGGTCAGGTGGGCATGATTAGGGTTGGAGCGAACATATTCAGGAAGGTAGCTTTCCAGGAGCAGGATTGAGCACCCCTGCTCTATGCCACTGCACCACCTTCACAGAGAGTTGAAAAGGAATGTGCAGGGTGAGAAGCACTGTGGTGTAACCAACAGAAAGCTGTTTTTGAGAAAAATTGCATGAAAGTATTTGTAATATAATAAAATATCACCTTATCGAATTTTTCAGTTTTTTGGGTTCGACTACTGTGGCCCTGAACCTTACATATCTCTTACTGTACATTATTACTGAATATACTATTCAACAACACCATTCAGTCACTGATCTTTTGAGGGTGCTTTACCATGGTTTGGGTCATAATAAATCCAGAAGCTATTCTTGTCTAAACGTGTTTTACAGTCTATAAGGCAACGATCCCCAACTGCTTTTGTGCAATGGACCAGTTTCATGTCAAACAATACTTTTATGGACCGGTATAGAAACGATGAAAAAAAAAGTGTATAAAAATACAACTCACCATCTCACTGAATTAGTGGGAACTCTCCAAAGATGTTTGTTTTTTTTTACTAATTTTTTGCATGTTTGTGGTTTTATTTTTTCATGTAACTCCTCAGATGACCAAGAGAAGTGGTTTTTCAAAATAAAAGATCTTTCATTCTCAGACAATTAAAAAATATTTTTTTCATTCCGCCTTTGTGAGGTCCCAGTACCAAGTGACGCATAGACCGGTACCGGTCCGTGGCCCGGTGGTTGAGGACCTTTGCTATAAGCAGGGCTGTCGTGGTAAAAAACTGAGTACATGATGGCAGCGGAGTAGGGGTGGGGGGCAACTCAGCCACTAAAACAAGTGGGTACACGGTGTGTACAGGTGTGTACCCACCAGTACAGCCCTGGCTATAAAGGACACCAGTCCATCACTGACCTTCATGCTTGCACGTATACACACTCACACATGGGGCAATTTAGTGTATTACACTGGCACTGGTGTGTTTTTGGGAGAAGAAAGGAGACAGGAGAACGTTGGAGAAGGTTGTTCCAGAATACTCATCAATCAGTGCCCCAATCTTCACCCTTCTAATGATATAGACCTCTTCCTCCCTAACTCTACCACCATAACCTGGTTAACCTGGCTATGAGAATAGCTTAACTTGATGTCTCATGTGTAAGAAGAAGGAGAAAAGGAGGAAATGCATAAATCAAACATTTTATGCAAATGCTGAAATGAAATGGTTACCATTGTAGCTATATTGTCCATCACTCAAAATATTTCATTGCAATATCATGTTTTATTCATTTAAAGCAAACAGTGCAGCACCAGTAGAAGTGACACTGATAAAAAAAAATCTGCTGATGTACAGACTCAGTGGGATTTTATGGAAAATTCAAGTGGACTTTGATTTATTACAGCAAAGATTTCTAGGGGCACTGTTGCCTCACTGAACAGAGGATCTGGGTTCAAACCTAACATCTAACAGGTAACAGTTTGAAAAGCAAATGTACAGATGTTCCTATTATAGTTGGCGCTGAGTATAGACGCCATTCATTTATCATATATTACAACTTACTTTTTAAAAGACATGGGAAATGGAAGCTGCACACGGAACAGTTTGTAACTTATTTAGATCTCCGGCAAACTAGCTGTCATCAAGTATTAAAAAGGTTCCACTGAGGGACGCTACCTAAAAAAAAAAAAAATACACTGGTGAGGAAAGCATTTCTAGAGCTTTTTTGAACCAATACTGTTTTTCAGTCAGTGTATCTTTCACATCTGAACTCAGAAGACAGCCTAATTAAAACTTTGGATAATGCTGAAAGAGTACAAATGGCCTTTGAGAGAACTTTTGCCCTGGTTAGAAGCGTAGATGATTCAGAGCGTTAGGTGGAGTGTGTTAGGGGTTAAGAGACTGTGGTGGTTGAAGAAGAATTTACTTGGCGGTGGTTAATAGGTCTTTCTTGGAGGCATCATCTCAATCACTGCTGACTCTCTGAATGATGCTACAGCAAAGGTATTGACAGAGAGACCAAAATCATATCCTTCAGGAGCCTCTCTGTCTCAAGCTATAAATATTCCTTCCTCGTAAAGTCAGCAGTTACACCACTGAAGCGAACAGACGGGCCAAGTTCAAAGAGTGCGTTATCATAACTGCCTGAAAGTCCAGAGTAGGAGAGAGACAACAGCTATACAATTTATAAGAGACTCGAACCTGGCTTCTACGTAATGACCTCAGGGAGATGAAGATGAATCGAAACAGGTCAGAAGAAATAAAGAGGAGTGCACTGTCATCTTTTTCACAAATAAAGCTGATGAAAAATTCATCAATTCACTCGCTTTTCACTCTCTGGTTGGACCTTTCACAAAATAAACACTGACCTGAAGTATTTTTCCTCTTCTGGAGAGATCATGTTGCATAATCCATCATACCACAAACCATGAAATTACTGCTAATATTCCACCCGTATGGCAGTCCAATATGAATAAATGTGAAAATCAGGAAGAAAAAAAAAAACAAGAAAGAGACATCCAGGCACCAAATAATTGAATGTTAAGAATCAGATGAATATGCAAGACCTGTCAGCTAGGTTCAGGGGAAAAAAGGTCCAAATGACAAAATTAAATTACATCTGGTCAAAAGAAGCTGTTTTATTTATAGAGTTTGTGAATAGAGACTCTGATGCGAGTTCGACCTGAACTCTTTCCCCCATTCTACCCAATTTTAAATAAAAGCTTTAAATAGATAGCAAGGATTAGCCATTAAAGTCGTGACTGCACTTTGCAATGCAAACATACGTGATGCGTTTCTAAGGGAAGGGGAAAGCAAAAGAGAACTTTACAAGAACAGGACTTCTTATGAAACAATTAGTCTTGGTATCAACTGGAATACTCCAATTATGGATAGAATAAAGGACAAAGGTCATCCTTTATGTAACCAGGAGAGTTTAACACCAGTTAATTTCTCGACTACAAAGGTATTAAGTTGCACTCCATGTATTTGCTCTTAAATAATGGTTCCACAAGGGAAAAACAATGGTTTAAGTTAACCATAAGGTGGAAATAGAGAGGCATTTTATGCTCTGCTTCAACATGCAGGAGATGCTAGGTGTGGTCATCTCACCATGATACCCATCTCTGCGTGTTCCCTTCCCAACCGCTGCACGTATGGCTTGTGTGGATACCAGAATAAGAAATACTAGGAGTAAACTGATAAAAACGAAATAAGTTAGAAATCTGCCAGATAAAGTGAAAACTGAAGTATAAGACATGAGTGAGGAGCTGCAACTTCAAATTGGAAGGCATAGAACCAGGGCTATAGTGGTGGGTACACGCCGGCACATGGCATGTACCCACTTGTTTTAGCGGCTGAGTTGCGTGTACTGACTTAATTTGGTCTACTTTATAGTTGATCAACGTAAATTTCCGTAAATGTGTAAATAAAAAGCGGAGACGAAGCGCTAAATAATTTCAAAGCCCCTCACAGACGCGGAGATGAAGAGATGAAGCGCTAATGGTTTCAAAGCACGCTCCTCCCCCCCGCTCCACCCGCATCAGTTGCTTCGCTGCCATCGTGTATTCACTTAAAGCCAAACATAACCCTATTTTCAAACTTTTCCAATTGAAAGAATTAACATAAAGTCTTATGGCGCATGTACTTTAGGAGTATGAATGTTCTGTGTAGAAATAAAATCCTTTTAGTTCACTTTTTTT
>JAQNCB010000006.1:28946792-28957341 GCA_030068295.1 Euristhmus nudiceps | reverse complement strand
ATATATATATATATATATATACACACACACACACATACACACAGCATACAATGCACATATCACCCACTCTCACATGACTATTCTTGTATTTTCTTTAATTTATTGTTCAGTTGTCTTTGTCCCTGTTTTTGTATGTTTTTGTCCTTTATTTTGTAAGTACACTGAGAGCAACATAATACCGGAGTCAAATTCCTTGTATGTGTGCACATACTTGGCCGATAAAACTGATTCTGATTAATGATTAGTGCCCAGTTGCCCTAGTCCCTATCATCACCAAATGTTTCACTTGAAAAATGTTCTTGTGTCATGAACTAGCCATTTTCCCCCTCCAACAACAGCTTCTTCCTTGTACAAAAATCATGTCGCCTTTCAGACTCTTTTATACCAAACTGCATGACATCTGAGTACAGACTGTGTTTTGTGTTAATAGCTTATGCAAACATTGTAGACCTTGGTAGAAACCTTTAACAAATGCACAAAAATCAGTAAATGCATGTTCAAGGCATAAAATGTTTGCCATTTGGAGCTGATTTTAGCATTCCCTTGACTACAGACAGATGTCTTCCTCCTGGTTGAATGTTGCTATTTGACCTTGCCATTGCATTCTTTGTATTCATCTCTTTGAATTTGTGTTTCTTCCGTAAACACACAGTTCATTGGTACATTATGTTATTTTCTTGTCTGGCATTTAAATGTGACTCACTAAGGTATGTGGTTCTGATATTTTTGTAGTAGGGTGGTGGCTTAATGTTTTTTCCATTCTGCTGATATGTTGCCTTAACATAAAAGACTGATTAGGCTTACGTTAAAAATTTTAATTAAATAAACTAGGTGCCTTGGTTTACCTGGGGTATCAAAGCAGAAACAGATATCAAATTTTTATTACACAGTTTCAATGGTTAATTGCTGTTTCAGAAGTGGCAACATAGGTTTAATAGATAAGTCAGAATTCATGTGGGACGGCATGGTGACATCGTGGTTAGCATGATTACCTAACAGCAAGAAGGTCCTGAGTTTGAATCCTGGGCTTAGCAAGGGTTTATCTGTGTGTAGTTTGCATGGCCTCATGCCTGTGTGGGTTTAATCTGGGATTAATCCAGGTACGGTACTCTCTTTTCCTGCCACGGTCTAAACACATGCAGATTAGGCTTATTGGCTATGGTACCATAGCCAATAATGGTTTTATATTGCCCCGAGGTGAGCGTGAGAATGGTTGTGTGTTTTTCCTGCAATGGTCTGGTAAACTTTCCAGGGATTCAGCCTAGAATAAAATTTTAATTTAATTAATAAAATTATATGGATTGTTATATTATGTACGTCATATTATATATTATAACCTTAAATGAAAGAAAGTTGGAACTACATTCATTTATTTTCTGAACTGCCTAATCCTAATTAGGGTCATGGGAAGGCTGGCGCCCATCTCAGCCGACTAACTTTGACCTGCTAACTACTACACTACCATGCCGTCCCTATAAAAAAATAATAATGATAATAATAACAACAGCAATAATAAGTATTATTATTATTACTACTACTACTACTACTACAACTACTTCTACTACTACTAATAATAATAATCATAATAATATTATTTTTAATCATTTACTACTTTTTTCAGGCATTTGTTGAAAAACTGGAGCACCTTTGGTTCTTAAAGATTGTGCTTTTCCTGGATATTACTTTTGTACCCAATCATCACCTGTTTCAAATCACATCATTATTTAATTCTTTTACATCGTTACTATCCATTCATTTATTCCTGTTCCAAGTGTTTTTGGAATGTGTTGCAGACCTAAAACACAGTAATTTGAACATGAAATAGCTTGGGTTCATACTGTCTGCAAAGCAATACAAGTAAATTTTGAAATCACTGCTTTATTTAATGTTTTTATTGTATCCCCCTTGAAGCGCGGGGAATACCATGTTTTCAGAGTTTTTCCGCCACGGCAGACATTTCTTGTGGTCATTTTAGCACTGCCATTTCTTTATGGATTCATTTTATATTTACTTTGACTGGTCCCCATTGTTAACTGTTGTCACTACTGCCCCCCACTGCAGCTAACTCGGCTATCAAAGGCTGGCCGTGTCTCTCACTGTCGTCAGAGGGATGTAAAAGAACCATGACTTACTTACGTCAAGAGTAGTCTGCATTGCTGTCAGCGTGTTCCTGATCTGTGATGGCCTGGTGAGCTGTCCAGGGCATACTCTGCTCTCACCCCGAGTCGGCTGAGATAGGTGCCAGCCTCCCCGCAACCCTAATTAGGATTAAGCGGTTCTGAAAATGAATCAATGAGTGAAGACTTGTGAATCAAAAGCATATTATTAATTTCATAAAAACTTTCAGGCCTATGAAAATGAATGAATGAATTGCTAAACTTAGAAAATATATAATAAACATTATAATACCAGCAACAAAACAACCATCATAATCACTCTCATTATTATAAAGCAATAGATATTTGACATTTTTTAAAGTTTAACTTTTTGGATTATCCCCCTTGCGGATAAATCTGGTTATTTTTTGGAAATATATTCACTGTATTTTGTTATCATTTACTATGTGTCACTTGTAAAATGTTTTCAGTGAAATGGATTGTATTAATTATCTTGTTCAACTTTTCAAATCTTTGCCATACTTTTTTTGCCCCACTGTATGTGACCTTGGCCTATTTCTTTTCTTCTTATAGCAATGCTCACGCTCAGAATTTTTAACAAGTTTGAGTAAGTCAGACCGCAAGCTAAAAATATGATATTTAATTTGCCCATATTGACTCTAAAAATCACCAAATCTGGCCTTTACTGTGTAAACCTTTCCTCCATATACATTATAGTGTATGCACATTCATCTAACTACTCATCAAGGTTTGATTAAATAAATCATTAAAGCAGATCAGCACATAAAGCATGTACAAATAAAAAAGTGTGTGAGAGTGAAAGCTGTACAGTGGGGCAAAAAAACTATTTACTCAGCCACCAATTGTGCAAGTTCTCCCACTTAAAAGATGAGAGGTCTCCAATTTTCATGATAGGCATACCTACACTATGCGAGACAAAACGAGAAAAAAAATCATGAAAGTCACATTGTCTGATTTTAAAATAAATAATTTGTAAATTATGTTGGAAAATAAGTATTTGGTCAATAACAAAAGTTCATCTCAATACTGCTTGTTGGCAACGACAGAGGTCAAACATTTTTTGTAAGCCTTCACAAGGTTTTCACACACTGCTGCTGGTATTTTGGCCCATTCCTCCATGCAGATCTCCTCTCAAGCAGTGATATTTTCGGGCTGTAACTGGGCAACACAGACTGTCAACCGTCAAGATTTTCTATGGGGTTGAGATCGGAACACTAACTAGGCCACTTCAGGACCTTGAAATGCTTCTTACTAAGATACTCCTTTGTTGCCTGGGTGGTGTGTTTGGGATTCTCGTCATGCTGAAAGACCCAGCCACGTGAAATCTTCAATGCCCTTACAGATGGAAGGTTTTCACTCAAAATCTCACGATACATTGCCCCATTCATTCTTTCCTTTACACAGATCAGTTATCCCGATCCTTTGCAGAAAATAGCCCCAAAGCATGAGGTTTCCACATCCATGCTTCACAGAGGGTACGGTGTCCTTTGCATGCAACTCAGAAAATTTGTCATAGAAACATGACAGGTTGAGTTTTGACCGAAAAGTTCTATTTTGGTTTCATCTAACCACATGACATTCTCCTAGTCCTCTTCTGGATCATCCAAATGCTCTCTGGTGAACCTCAGACAGGCCTGGGCATGTACTGGCTTAAGCAGGAGGACACATCTGGCACTGCAGGATTTGGGTCCCTGGCGGCATAGTGTGTTACTGATGGTAGGCTTTGCCACTTTGATCACAGCTCTCTTCAGGTCATTCACTAGGTCCCCCGTGTGGTCATGGGATTTTTGCTCACCATTCTCATGATCATTTTGACGCCACGGGGTGAGATCTTGCGTGGAGCCCCAAATTAAGGGAGATTATCAGTGGTCTTGTTCGTCTTCCATTTTCTAACAATTGCTCCCATAGTCGATTTTTTTCACATCAAGCTGCATACGTATTGCAGATTCAATCTTCCGAGCCTTGTACACCAGGTTTACAATTTTGTTTCTGGTGTCCTTCGACAGCTTTGGTCTTGACCATAGTGGAGTTTGGAGTCTTACTGTGAGGTTGTGGACAGGTATCTTTTATACTGATAATGAGTTCAAACAGGAGCCATTGATACAGGTAATGAGTGGAGGACAGTGGAGCCTCTTAAAGAAGTTGTTACAGGTCTATGAGAGCCAGAAATCTTGCTTGCTTGTAAGTGACAAAATACTTATTTTACTGAGGAATTTACCAATTAATTCAATAAAAAATACTACAATGTGATTTCCTGGATTCTTTCCCCCGTTCCATCGCTCATAGTTGAAATGTACCTGTGATGAAAATTACAAGCCGTTTTCATCTTTTTTAAGTGTGAGAACTTGCACGATTGGTGGGTGACTAAATACTTTTTTTGACCCACTGTATATAATTCATTCTTTTGAGGTTATTGAAGATATTTCAGTTCTCATCCGAAAACTTTTTTTCAGTTCTGTCAGACTGGTGGGAAGTTTGAGAATTTATCCTCAAGTGGATCAAAAACAACCCTCAGAAGAAGGGCATTGACTCATACTCATAAATCAAATTAATATTGTCATTATGCTGTATAGAAGTGGAATTTAATTTACCAGAATCAGGGACCAATTTGGAGCATGCTGCCTCAGCTGAGTCAGAGTTGTGTAATGGGAGCGTAATTTTTTTCAGAGTCAATAGAGATATTGCTGCGTTTAGTAAAAAAAAACATGCCTGGTCAATGTGCCTTGTTGGCGATCAAGTGCACGGGACCGCTTCTGTCTTTTATTCATTTTAAAATAGATATGTATCAGTGAGATGTAGACATTTGGTGTAGTAGAATTAGCAACACGATTCATGGTTGTGTTTTTCGCGGGAATAAATTCTATTGGCTGAAGGCCTTCGTGACAACCCGCGCTGTTCATTCGCGGCTTGGGTCTGTCACACACTGAATGCACTGCATGTTTGGAGATAGAGCACAGAAACACGATTGTAACATGAATAAAAGTGACAAAGCAATAATAAAAAAAACTTTTCACTTGTAATAAAAAAAATAAACATTGACAAACGATCACGCAAGGCAAAATAAGTGTGTACACATTACATGCGTGCTAAAATAAGTGAGTATACAGTGTATACACGTGTGTATGCCCGACTACAGTTCTGATACCATGTATCTTGTACATAGTATGTGTCCAAGTAATTGACCATAACTCCAAGATTCTCAAAATTAATTGCTTGAATTTAACACATTTCATTTAAAAACTACTGAAAGTGCTGTGATTTATAATAAATGCTGTATTTATGTGGGAATGGCAGTTTTCATTTCATTCTCGACCACAATTTTGAATTTACACATGCCAGCTATTTCTATCTCCAAAGAGGGTCCAAGAAAGGGCCAGTGGTGTCCTGGTAGTAGGGTGCTGGATTACTGATCCCAAGGTTGGGGGTTGAAGTCCCATTATCAATGAGTGGTCACTGCTGTCCCCCCCAGTGCAGGTAACTGGGTTATCAAAGGTCGGCCAGGTCTTTCACTGTTTGTGGTGAGAGGCATGTAAAAGAACCATTGCTGACTTTCGTCAAGAGTAGGCTGTAAATTTGTCAGTATTTTTCTGCCCTGCGATGGCCTGGCGAGCTGTCCAGGGTGTACCCTGCCCTCCCCCAGAGTCAGCTTAGATTGACGCCAGCCTCCCCTTGACCCTAATTAGGATTAAGCAGTTCAAAAAATGAATGAATGAATGAAAAGAAGGTCCAAGAAAAGTGGGCTGAGGCAAGATTTGCAATGAAAGAAATGGAGTAAGAAAATCATTTTCTCATGGTTTACTGCTACTCCATATTCATGCAAAACTATGTGCCCTTGGGGGCAAGGATCAGTCATCAGTTTCACTCACTGCTGAACATCTTAAGTGCAAACTGAATGTGCATTATTGTAAGTCACCAACACTGGCCTCTGTTATGCTTCTCTGACTAAACCTCACATTTATGTACACACCCACATTCACCCACACAGAGCTGAGCTTAGATAAAAAGGCAGCTCCTGCATGCGAAGTGCATCACCTCTACAAATCACTTTGTCAAGCATGATTTTTTACATGGGAGCTTCAGAAATATTAGTCTGACTCCAGCCCACTCTGCATAAAAACAGTTCAATTAGATATGACCATTTCTATTTCAGCTTACTTTGTCATATTGAAGATATCATTGCTTTATCCCTCTATTTTAATATTTAAAATAATAATAATAATAATAATAATAATAATAAATAAAATATTTAATATCTGATCACCTTCCTAACTAGGACAAAACATTTCAGATGTCATGCTAAGCTGAATGTTCTATTGCAAATTGCATTGTTATAAATTAAGTATAGTCACACCAAAACAAAACAAAAAAAAACATATGTGAAATTATTTGTTCGATTATAAATGTGCTGAACATGAACAATCATGCATTGCTTTATTCAACATTGTGTGTGTTCTTCCACTTGACCAGAATATTTTGTATAATCTGATATGATGAATTCTATATGTAATTTAAATTATTTATGACTTGCATTTAAATTATCTATTTTAGCAAATTTGTAACGAACATGCGATAATTTTATGAGATAGACTGTAAAGTAAAATCTAAATTCTAATCTAATGATTAATGTTGGGTTGGGTTAACATGTAGCTACAAATACAAATTTATTTATACATCAGCAACAACCACAGCAGCAAACTTGTTGTGCCATGTCCTTGCTCACTTTTTTTTTGCATCCTCGTATCTGAAAGGCGATGGTTAGTGTGGGTGAGGGTGGGCATAGCATTTCGAATGACTATGTAGCACGATCCTGAAGTGGCAGTCTCTGTTGCAGTTTCCACAGATGTAACTGGTCGGTTGGCGTGTTGTTGCTCATTCTTTTCTCGCCGTTTGCTTCGCAGCCAGCTGGATTCTTCTGTTTACTTCAGCTCCGTAGACTCCTTCCCTGACAACATGACTCCAGGATGCTCTTTCTTTGGCTGTATCTTCTCACTTGTTAATGTCAATGTCGGCGCGTAGCATGTGATGCTTACATGTGTCTTTAAAGCAAAGAGCTGTCAGCATTGCGTCTGCTGCTAATTCGCCGTAAAGGATGTCTCTGGGAAATGGTCAGGCTCCATGTGGTGGACATAGCCGCGCCACCGTAGTCACCACTGGCTTAGCATGTAGGCATACTCATCAGACCGGCACGCTCAAGGACCACAGTGTTCGAGATGTGTTCCTGTAGCTTGATGTGCAGGAGTCATACGCAGCAGATGTGGAACTCACTGAGACATTTCTCCTGCTAAGCATAGACTGTCCAGGACTCGCTGCCATAGAGGAGGGTGGACAAGATATAAGCCTATTAGACACAAAGCTTGGTCTTCTGACTCAGGAGGCTGTTGTTCCACATCCGCTTGTTGAGCTTGGCCATGATACCAGCAGCTTCGGCAATTCTGGTGCTGATCTGCATCAAGCGACGGTGGAACCCAAGTACATTGGGGCAAAAAAGTATTTAGTCAGCCGCCAATTGTGCAATACTTAAAAGATGAGAGAGGTCTCCAATAGTCATCATAGGTATGCCTTAAACGATGAGACAAAATGAGAAAAAAATGAAAATCACACTGTCTGATTTTAAAAGAATTAATTTGCAAATTATGGAGGAAAATAGGTATTTGGTCAATAACAAAAGTTCATTTGAATACTCTGTTATATACCGTTTGTTTGCAATGACCGAAGTCAAATATTTTTGTAAGTCTTCACAAGGTTTTCACACACTACTGCTGGTAGTTTGAGCCATTCCTCCATGCAGATCTCCTCTCAAGCAGTGATGTTTTGGGGCTGTCGCTGGGCAACACAGATTTTCAACTCCCTCCAAAGATTTTCTATGGGGTTGAGATCTGGAGATTCCAGGACCTTGAAATGGTTCTTATGAAGCCACTCCTTCATTGCCTGGGTGGTGTGTTTGGGATCATTGTCACGCTAAAAAACCCAGGCATGTTCCAGCTTCAATGTCATTGCTGATTGGAAGGAGGCTTTCATTCAAAATCTCATGATACATGGCCTCATTCGTTATTTACTTTCCATAGGTTAGTCATACTGGTCCCTTCTGTTTTGGTTTCATGTGACCGGATGACATTCTGCCAGTCCTCTTCTGGATCATCCAAATCAAATACTCTCTTGCAAACTTCAGATGGGCCTGGACATGTACTGGTTTAAGTAGGGGGCACGCCTGGCACTACAGGATTTGAGTCCCTGGGGGTGTAGTGTGTTACTGATGGTAGCCTTTGTTAGTTTGGTCCCAGCTCTCTTCAGGTCATTCATTAGGTCCACCTGTGTGGTTCTGGGATTTTTGCTAACTGTTCTCATAATCATTTTGACCCCATGGGGTGAGATCTTGCGTGGAGCCCCAGAACCAGGGAGATTATCAATGGTCATGTTTATCTTCCATTTTCTAATAATTGCTACCACACTTTATTACTTCACACCAAGCTGCTTACCCATTGCAGAATCAGTCTTCCCAGCCTGGTGCAGATCTATAATTTTGTATCTGGTGTCTTTTGACAGCTCTTTTGGTCTTGGCCATAGTGGAGTTTGGAGTCTGACTGTTTGAGGTTTTTGACTGGTGTCTTTTATACTGGTAACGAGTTCAAACAGGTGCCATTAATACAGGTAATGAGTGGAGGACAGAGGAGCCTCTTAAAGAAGTTACAGGTCTGTGAGAGCCAGAAATCTTGCTTGTTTTTATGTGACCAAATACTTATTTTACAGAGGAATTTAACAATTAATTCATTCAAAATCCTACAATGTGATTTCCTGGATTATTTCTCCATATTCTGTCTCATAGTTGAAATGTACCTATGATGAGAATTACAGGCCACTCTAATCTTTTTTAAGTGTGAGAACTTGCACAATTGGTGGTTGACTAAATACTTTTTTTTGCCACACTGTATGCAAGGGTGTTCATGACCTTCAACTGCATGATGGTGATGATGATGACAGAGGAGATCTCAGCGTCTAGTGCCAAAATGTTCATTTTCTTCAAGGAGACTGTGAAGCTAAATTCCTTTCAAGCATGTGGCAGGCTATAGACTAGACTTTGAAGACCCTCCACGTATGTGACATGAGGGAAGCGTCATCAGGAAACAGAAGTTTGCAGATCAGAACCTCGCAGACTTTAGTCTTTGTCCGATGCCTAGCTAGGTTGCAGAGCTTTCCGTCAGATCTTGTGCGGAGGTATACTCCTTCAGGGCGGTGGGTAAAGGCAAAGGGTAAATGGTGGAACATCAAGAAGATTCCGAAGAGGATAGGCGCTAAGACACAGCCCTGCTTCACTCCACAGTCATCCAACATGCACCATTAAAGCAGACATTGCTCTGTATGTCTTTATGAAAGGAGGTGATGATGGCAAGGAATTTCAGGAGACCCCAATCTTCTGAAGGATCTGGAAGACCCTGCTTCAGCTTGACTGCACACAACACTTCTCCTGCAGCTGATGGAGGGAGAAGATCATGTCCACAGTTGACCTTCCAGTGCAGGAAGCTGCTTTGTGACTCAGGCTTTTCCCAACCAGAAGCCATGGGTGGAAATTGTAGCCCCTGCTTAAAACCTGGGATGCAGCCTTCAGAGCAGCTGACAGGCTAGTTTTCAGCATGGTCCGGAAAGAACTGAGAAAGGGCATTCAACTGGCAAAACTAAGGTACAAACAGAATATTGAGGAACACTTTTGCAAGAACAACCCACACAGCATGTGGAAAGGAATAAGGACCATAATTGACTACAAGTATAGTGCCCAGCAGGTCAGCCATGACCCCAGTCTACCTGACACCCCAAACAGCTTGTTTGCATGCTTTGATTCATGGAGCAGCACAGACTGTTCATCTTCCCCAGCTAGAGGAGCAGCAGCAGCTCCTCATCCTGCTGTGGCACCAAGTGTGTTCTGCCCTGAGGAAGATCAACGTCAACAGGGCTGCAGGACGGGCTACTTAGGCTGCAGCCCCACTGACCCAACACTAGATTAAGTGGAAGAAGATGATGATGAAAACTAATACGCTACGCTGCCATGGAGAGCTTCGAGCTGCTACGTCTACTCTCACGACCATATCATAGAAGCCTATCATTTGAATGCATCCAATGACATTTGACTGTATAACTGTTTCAAGAAATGATCATCATCATCATAATCATCATCATCATCTGCCGCTTTCTCCGGGGTCGGTTCGTGTGGGCAGCAGCCTAAGCAGTGAGGTCCAGACGACCCTCTCTCCGGCGACTTCCTCCAGCTCTTCCCGGGGGACACCGAGGCGTTCCCAGACCAGCTGAGAGACATAGTCCCTCAAGCGTGTTCTAGGTCGACCCGGGTCTCTTCCCGGTCGGGCATGCCCGAAACACCACACCAGGGAGGCGTTCTGGGGGCATTCTCACCAAATGCCCGA
>JAQNCB010000006.1:28549919-28561701 GCA_030068295.1 Euristhmus nudiceps | reverse complement strand
TAAAATATAATATATACAAGCATATTTATATATAATAATTTTATATATATATATATATATATATATATATATATAAAACATATTATAGTATATTATATAAGATGCATGGTGCTAAAATGTTATGATGTTCAAGCCCTGCTCTAAACATGCTTATTGCAATTGAAACTACAACATGCATATTGCACTTAAACATGAATTAGACAGTTCCCTCCAGTGGTCTGATTAACAGAACCTGAGAAAGAGAAACAATTCTGGGGTTTAGCAGACAACCTCGCTAAAAGAGAAGAAAAAGTCTTGTTTAACTCATCATCATCATCATCATCATCATCATCATCAGAGTCATTGTCTCAAGGTGTCCTTCTTCAGCTCCAGAGTCAGCTTCAATGCTCATCATCTGCCTTGTCAGATAATATTTGTGAAAAAATATAGCTGAGAGGTTGAGATATGTTGCTTTATATGACAACGGAATTACAAGCACATCTCATTATGGTTTACTTTCTTTTACTTCATGTCAACTGCATAGTTAGATAGGTTACACTATATAGTATCATCGTTAGAAGTTGGCATATTCCAACAAGTCAATACTTCTTCGACAATTTTAATTTTCTTTCAGGTTTCAGGGTATCACACAATTGCTTTTCTAATTTTCAATAGATGAATGACTCTCTCTCTCTCTCTCTCTCTCTCTCTCTCTCTCTCTAGTGATTGTCAGGCTGTCAGCAGCATTAGCTCTCAAGTGGGTCTGACAGGCTACTCTATGGTCATGCCTTTACTTCCACATTTTTTTTCTGCATTTGCAGGTACAGGGCCTCAGGGTCTGTCACACATGGCATTCCCCTTGTCCAGGTGATGTTT
Organism: Euristhmus nudiceps; assembly: GCA_030068295.1. NCBI lineage: Eukaryota > Metazoa > Chordata > Actinopteri > Siluriformes > Plotosidae > Euristhmus > Euristhmus nudiceps. The sequence continues at coordinate 28,560,846 of JAQNCB010000006.1, read as the reverse complement.
CAAAAAATGCTATCTAATTAGAGGCAGTACTTTCTACTGTCCTCTTGCTGTTGTATGGCCTCCAAAACTGCAAGGCTGTCAATTCCATTCCACAAAGCTATTTTGTCAAAGTATCTCTACTGTGCAGCAATGGGTCGAGTGTAAAATTGTAAGGTAGTCATTGTGCTTGTCTGAGTTTGCCGACGTGGTAAACTTATTGTGTGGCATGGCATTGGGACTGCCTTTGCAACCAGGTTCGATGCATGGCGACGTGACCATTTCACATGCCTGTTGCAATCCATCTATAAGTGGGTATGTTCAAAGCTTCAGACTTGTGTTACTTTTCTTTTGGATTGGAAAGCATTCGCAGATCCAACCACAAGGAGAAGAGTATGGAGTAAGTCCAACAATGTCAAGCAGGTTGAAGCAGTAGTCTGTAGTAATCTGACCTTCTTGAAGCTCATCAAACATCATCATAATCATTTTTATCGCTTGGTGAGGAGTTGGGATGCGGGTGCAGAAGCCTAAGCAGTGAGGTCCAGACATTCCTCTCCCCAGCCACTTACTCTCGCATTTCCAGCGGTGGACACCGAGGTGTCAGCCTGGAAGACATACCAGTGCATCCTGGGTCGAGCACGGAGTCTCTTCCTGGTTGGGCATGCCCAAAATACCACACCAAGGAAGCGTTCAGGAGGCATTCTTATCAAATGCACAAACCACCTGAAAAGATTCCTTTTAAATGTTCTGAAAATGTTTTCCTGTTTGTTGCATTCAACCAGTGGTATTTCAGTATGTTCCGTAATTTAGGTATTAGTTATTTAGTATTTAGGAAGACTGTTTCATCAGAGCTTTAAGTCGTATGGCATGAATTCAAATCTAGTTTCATTTTCAGAGGAAAAAAAGGGATGACACACTAAATGTTGTCTTTATGTTTGCTGTATACTGCTCTTTACTTTAGATATTAATGTAGATGAATTAATTCAATTTATATGCTGCTTGCAGCATTTCTTTACGCATGCCTGATGGTGCTTCCAGGCAGTAGGAATTCAGCAATTGTGTAAGTGTAATGGACTGTCATCACTTCTTCCTCATGTCACCAAGGGAGATCGAAGTTTGCATATTACTTTCTTTCACACAAACTTTTTAAAAGCTCCACAATGTTTTTCTTTAGCAGCCCGTTTTTCTCTACTTTGTTTGTCCTTCAGGCTTATCCAAAGTTAAAACCTCGTGTGTAAGGAATTGATTTGCTCCTTATATAAACAGCATGGAGTGGTTTTCTGCTTAAGAACACTTGAGTCTTCACTGCATTTTAAATTGAAGTCAACCAGGCATTGTGAGTCAAGCTACTACCCTGTCAGTTGGTAGAGTGGATGCTTAACTTGATGAGCATAGGAAAATACAAGTGAAATAAATCATGTGGCCATCAAAATTCTGTTTACTATAAAGTATTATTATTATAATTTATTTATGTTTTAATAATGTGAGCAAGTTAATTCATTATTCATTCGTTCATTTTCTGAACCGCTTAATCCTTATTAGGGTCGCAGGGAGGCTGGCGCCCATCTCAGCCGACTCTGGGCGAAGCCAGAGTACGCCCTGGACAGCTCACCAGGCCATTGCAGGGCAGAAACACACTGGCGGCTATGCAGCCTACTCTTGACGAAAGTCATTCATTATTCAATATTCCACATATTTTTTAAAATTAACATGTTTTTAATCATCTCAAATCTTTCTTTGAATGTTTACTTTCATACTTTTTAAAAAAACAAAATCATAATTTTATTACATTTTTGCTGCCCTTTTAATGCACGGCATGTCTTAAAAATGGCCTTTATTCATTCTGACATTTATTTTCTGCATGGTTAAGTGTTTCTTTTCCATGTTCTTTAATCATCTAATTTTCTGAACCGCTTGATCCTTTATTTGAGTATCAGGGAGGGTTGAGCCCAACCCAGCTGTCTCCAGGCAAAGCCTTGTTACACCACGAACAGCTCACCAGACCATTGCAGGGCGAACACAGAGAAACAACCCTTTACGCTCACGATCCCATCAAATCTCCCCATGATTAACTCCAGAATGGAATAAGGTCCAGCCCCTTTTGAGATGGGTTGCTACAGCGCCCAAGCTATGTGTCGAGGTGAATTTGACTATAACAAGTTGGTATATCTCAAAACCAGTCACCAGCTCAGGCTCCTTCTTCACATTCCATGTCCCAAGAGTCAGAGTCAGTAGCCGAGGATCAGTCCGATAGAAACCATGTCTTCAGGCTGCCCAGTAGCGCATAAGGTGCACAAGGTGCATAACTATTAACCCAGAGAATGCGAGTTCGAATCCGGCTTAATGCACACAGCTGTTTGTGGACAGAAGAACATGTGAGCTAAGTGTTTGAGATCTCACGGAAGGGAGGAGCGGCATACATTCACTTCCTTGTCACTCACAGCGATTGCCAATGCGTGTGAACATTTCAGTCGAAAATCTGGGATAAGTGGGACAGCCACACCAACAGTACACAAATATTTTTAATAGCACATCAGTTAATCAAGGAAATTCTATTTTATATAGTGGATAATTTTTTTTCACCTAGGTAATTTTAGCAAGTGTAGAATACATCAATAGCTAGCTAGAAAACTGCATGGGGCATATTTACCTTAAACTATAGTTCAAACCTAATATTAAATATTTTTAGAGAAAACGATTCTGACTTGCATGCATCAGCCATGGAAAGGCAGCTGTGTTTAATTATGCACTGTGTAACAGATGAATTGTCTGAATAGATAATTTTGACCGACGTGTCAAATTGTTAAAATATTGTATTTAAAAGAAAGTAAAAAGAAAAGAAAAAGGGAACAAAAAAAGAATTTGTCAAGACAAAATTTTAACAAGATACTTCATAGACACTTTGAGTACTTATTGATTTTAAAAATATGTATAGAAAGAAATATTCAGAGACAATATGTTAACGGTGTGATTCCACAAGGGGAAAAAGGATCCACTCACAGACCAAACTTATGGAGAGCATAATACTTATTAAACAGGCCAACACTCCAGAACGACAAGCAATCGAGGTCAAAAACATGCAATGGTCTGAGAATGCCAAAAAGGTCAAAACAAAAACAAAAAGGTATTCAAAATCAGGAAGCTAGCCAGAGTGGTCAATGAAAAAGGCAAGGTAAAAACTTCTAGGCAATCGACTTACTAATGCAGGAAAACTCTGGCAAAATACCTTGGAAATACGACTTGGTGGAAAGCTGGGTTTAAATAGATAGACTACTAAGGCAGGTAACAAGACACAGGTAAGCATAATGAACCTATGGAAAGCCAAAGTGGACAAGCAAAGCCACATGGCATGGTAACAAAAAAGGAAAAGAACATGACAAGATCTGCATCAAAAAACATGCCAGAAAACAAAGGATACTCAACAGAAATCCAAACAGTACCCCTCCTCTTATGGACGCCTCCTGGCATCCTCGCTGGGTATGTTTTCAGAAAATCCATAGCAACGGATCTCCTGTTAACCAGAAGAGCCCTGAGCCGTCAATGAGCCACGAATGGGGCTTGGGAATGGAGCAGAGTTGGTCATACAAGAAAAGGTTTAATCCTATAAATATGGAAGGCAGGGTGGATACGCCAGATAGCTTGGGTAAGCTTGAGCCACACAGCAACAGAATCCACAACTTTCACAATGGGGTATGGACCAATGAAACAGTGAGCCGGTTTTCCCAGAGCCTACCTTGATGGGCAGATCGTGGGGTGAGAGTCTGACACGTTGACCCTCACAGTGAGGAGGCACCTTTAGACGGTATTGAGCCACCTGTCGACTGGTGACCTTCTGCCAGGAAGAAGCGCAGAGCCATCTTGTTGTCTCTCGGGTCTGCCAACAACGACGGGCAAAGGCCTGCGCAGACAGTACACTAACATCTCTAGAGCGGGAAACCATTAGGGCTGGTATCCAAGAGTAGCAGGTGTACTTTGCTGCTCAAAATGAAGTGGATTCAGCTGAGCGGCCAGCTGTGATACCACCTCCGAGTGTTTTTTCATCTGTATCTGATAGAATGTTCTCAGTGTCTGCTGCAATGTCCTCAAATTGGAGCAGCCATCGAAAGATTCAACTGTGGGTTCTGGTACTGTTGGAGGCACAGAATCAGAATATTTTATTGATCCTGGAAGAAACTGTGGAAATCGACCATAGTTTCAGGTTCTGGGGTAGTTTTAGACTCCGTTTCAAACAGGAGTTTAGTCTTGGACTCAAAGACAATTACAGGCTCTCCTTTGAGGTGTAGTTCAGACTTTGATTCAAGGGCATACAGACGCTCCCCAACTTACGAACGAGGTACGTTCCGAACACCGGTTCATTAGCTGAATTTGTTCGTAAGTTGTTTGTTTGTATATAAGTAACCTGTGGCAGTAACGTGCCACATTGACCATTTTCTCAGCAGCATCAAGTTTCTTTATAATCGCCACCTTCGTTTCAAATGAGATGGCTTTTGCTTTTCACCAACCATATTGGATTAGGGATGTATGAACAAAGGAACGATAAAACAAGACTTCACTGACGATGTCTGAACACTCGGGTAACACATGACAAAATGGGCAGAGGAGAGTGATACTGAGCGGAAGGTTTGTTTACGATCGCAGCACCGGGCGTTGGTATCAGCAGCGGAAAGACGTACTACACAGAAAAGGCGCTAAATACAAAATCTGACTTACAGGCAACTCTGTTCATATCTCCAAATGTTCGTAAAATGAAAGTTCGTATGTAGAGGAGCATCTGTATTTGGACTCTGCTTCCAGAAGGAGTTCAGACTTGGGTTTATGGGCAAATTCGGACTCTGTTTCTAAAAGCAGAGCTGACTTCTGTTCAGAGACAAATTCATATCCTGTTTCCAACAGGGGTTCGAACTGAGGTCTGGTGGCAGAGGTAAAATCGGAATTAGTTTCAAGCAGGAACTCAGTCTTCATTTCCGATATTGATCCAGACTCTAGTTCCAGTGGACCTTCTGAGTGGGGTTCAGATGAAGTTTCAGGTGCAGCCTCAACCAGGTTTTCAGCTGTGTATCCAGGTTCACTTTCTATCAGGGGTTCTGATTCGAGTTCAGGTTTTGTCTTCTCTGCTGAAGCATGATTGGGTTCAGCCTTTTCTATAGGCGCAGGTTTACGTGTTATCTTCTCCTTTGAAGAAATTTAGGCTTCGTCTTCTCTTTGTGCACCCCTTCTAGTTTTACCTTCTTTTTTGAAGTAACCTTGGGCTTTGTCTTCTGTTTAAGACTAGGTTCAGCTTTGAGCTTTTCTTCTGTAGCAGGTGCGGGTTTAGTCTTTTCTTTTCGTTAGACTTCTTTTTAAGGTCGGGCTCAAGTTTAGCCCCTTTTGGAGCAGGCTTAAGTTTTGGTACTCCCTTTGGAGCTGGTTCAGGTGCCGCCTTTTGTTTTGAAACTAAATTTGGTCCAGGTTCAAGTTTACCTCGGATACAAGTTGAGACGGAGTTTCCATCAGGAGCACTGAAGTGGATTCAGGTGCAGTGGTGCACTTGAGTTAAGGTAGGAAATCAGGCCTCAGTTCAGGTGCAGCATCGTGCTTGGGTTTGGTTGTAGAGTCATGCTTGGGTTCAGGTGCAGCATCGCACTTGGGTTAAGGCAGGAGTTCAGGCTTCAGTTCAGGTCCATCATCTTGCTTGGGTTCGTGTGTAGAGACGTGCTTGGGGTTTGGGCAGGAGTTCATGCTCCTAAACCCAAGTGCAATGGGTTCAGGCAGAAGTTCAGGCTTCGGTTCAGGTGCTCCTTTGTGCTTGAGTGCAGCGCCAACCTTGGGACAGTCTGGGGCGCTGGCCTCGGGACAGGCGGGACTGGCACTGTAGCAGGTAGTAATGATGGACTTAGAGAGGGTTGAGATTGTTGTACCCTTGCTACTATGTTGATGATGGCTGGGGAAATGACTGTCATGGAGGCAGGCAAGGTTCTGAGACTGGAGGAGTGGCCAGGGATAAAGCTGCTGTTGGAGCAGGTAGTGATGGGCCTTGAGGGAGTTGAAGTTGTTGCACCACTGCAGCAAGACCAGCCCTGGCTGTGTACAGTTTTGCCATGGACCTATTAAACTCCTCTATCTGGAGTTGTCATCTCCACAGCGTGACTACATGTTGTACTAGCGAATTCCTCCCCTAGTTTGAGTCTGCTGGATCCATGTTGGCCAGATCGTACTGATAGCTGGTCTAATTGCACAAGGAGAAAAAGGATACACTTGCAGACCACACTTATGGAGAGCACAAGATTTATTAAAAAGGCCAACACTCTAGAACAGCAGGCAAAAATCAGGGTAAAAGCATTCAAGAGGCTAGCCAGAATGGTAAAAAACTAGGCAAGATCAAAAACTTCTAGACAACAGACATTAATGCAGGAAAAATACCTGGGAAAAATCTGGCACCAACTGTCAGGGAATGCTGGGGTTAAATAGACAGACTATTAAGGCAAGTAATGAGACGGTGAGCATAATAATGAACCTACGGAAAGCCAAAGGGAACAAGCAAATCCACATGGAAAGGTAACAAAAAAAGGAATAGAACATGATGAGTTCTCTATCAAAAAACATGCCAGAAAAAAAGGCAACTCAACAGAAATCCTAACACAATAAATAACATAGGAAATGCATGTACCATTTTTAACCCATGTAACCATGTGCGTTACTAGGGCTACTCACAACGTGTGAATTAAAGGGAAAATATGTAATTTTTATAGAATAGAAAAAAATTGCAACAAGTTAAAGAATGACATAAACCTTCCACAATCCTGACTGACACCACAATTATAAAGACAAAAGAATCAAACAACCATCTTGGAGTCATCAAATAATTGGATACTTTGTTAAAATTTTATATCTCAACTGGGAAATCTGTAGTGGAAAGCTCCCCTTTTCCAACTTCATAACTCTGTATTCACACAAAGGTCTCAAGAAGGGATTAAAATCCTTATCTGGTCCCCTTCTGCAAGTCTGAGCATCGTAAATCAAACTTTTTGAAATAAAACCTCATTGCCGGATTAAGAAGATCAAAGTTGAAACACCAGATGTCCAAAGGAATGCATTTTATTTCAAGGACTAAATGTAATAGAAACTTTTATAAAGCTGATGAATTTCATAACATACTCTACTGTTAAACTTGTATAACCTAAGTGTCAGAAAGATGTGGATCATCACCACACACACACACACACACACACACACACACACACACACACACACACACACAAGGAAAACTGAGTGTTATTTCTTAGATTGTGTATTGGAACAACTAAGTAAGGTGTATCTTGAAACTGTGCATACCTGTTATCTATCCAGTCAAATGTAACATTATTTCTATTAAAATTAAGTTAGTGTTCACCTGAACACAGATATATTTTTTTAGCTTTCATATAAGTGTATCTTTAAGAAGTTATATTGCTTTAATTGTGACAGCACACAACAACATGATCTGAGAGGTCATAAAATTGCAGTTCTCTGGATAGAACACCTCTGCTCAAAGCTGAACTACTAGCTATTGGCTGGAGGCCCAAGTACCAACTTATTAATATGCATAAAGTTCGAACTCAATTTCACCAACCCAGAATACACAGCGTGTCAGCTTCAGTTTCAGCATTGAGCGCTTCAGGGGAATGGGTTACAGGAGAAGGGATTACACAGAAAATGGGGAATAACCTGAAGCAATGCAAGGAAAAGAATGAAGAAGAAATTCAGCTATTCTATTTCCCAGAGAAAATGTTCATCAAGCTTGGTGCCAGGATGCCCAACTCAGCATCAAACCCATGAAGATGCCACTCTCCATGGATCCAGCCAAAGACACTGCTCAAACAGCACACCACATCATCACATGACCCGACATCTCAGAACAGTGCAGGAGCCCAGTTCATAAAAAAATGGACAGGTAATGCACCTTCTCATAACATTCTGATATCTTAATTATCCTCATGCTCTCTCACTGGTTTCAGGCATGGTCCAAATGTTTGCCAATGTTGTCTTCATTAATATTGGTCTGGTACAGTCAGTTCCCTAATCCAGCCATAATTTATCCAGTCTCAACTTTGTTTGTCATAGTAATTAAATGTTTGTATGTTGTTATCAGAGTTTGGCTGTTTCTTGTAAAACCGGACGTTTTATAACTTGCATAACTGGAAGTCTCTTAAAAAATCAGAACCCTGAACTGTATCCAGCTAACAGCTCTTTAAATGCTTTCAATAATTTCCCCTTTAATTACAATGAAACTCTTTTTAATCATGCAGTGAATAGTAGTTTCAGCAGTATTGATACTAAATGTTTGGTTCAACTATTTTTATGGACGAAATAGCTTCAATCCAGCTTAAGTAATAACTCTGTGCAATTAATTTCCCTCATTTGAGCGAATCAATCAGTTACAACAAATTTCTATAGAATTTGGGTGTAAAAGCATCAACACTGTGATTAATTTAATTCCCATTTATATACCTATCCCAGTCACCATTCAGGGGGAAGATGTGGAGAAGGTAGACTCATACAGGTACTGGGATCCACATCAACCACAAATTAGACCGGTCTCAGTCTCATAACTCTGCTTCCTTCAGTAAAGAACAGACTCGGATCATTTGGCAATAAGGTTCCTGAGGATCTTCTACCAGACTATGATGGCCAGTGCACTCTGCTGGACACAGTGGCTGAGTGGAGGATGAAGGGCAAAATGTTATTTATTAATATTATTAATATTCCTGGCAAGCTGTCCAGGGTGTACTCTGCCCTCGCCCAGAGTTGGCTGAGATGGGTGCCAGCCTTCCCCACGACCCTAACTAGGAATAAGCGGATTGGAAAATGAATGGATGGGTACAGAATATGGGTTACATTAAAAGGTGGAAAAAGTTCCTCATTTTACATTAAGAAATCCTGATATTTTTATTGATTGATGTAATATATTCACGTATATACTGTTAAGGATTGCCAGTTCATATATCCCTTAGTCATTGTCTATGGATTGATGTCACATCCACGCCTCAGTCCATCGACAGTGCATCTCACTGCACAGCGTGAGTGCCACTTCCAGATTTGTAGCCTGCCTGCCTTAAAACAGATTGTTTGTGGGAGGGGAAGCTATAGTATACTTTGTATTTGTCACATTTCTCAATGCATTTTGGTAATTCACGTATAGATTTATGATCATAGTAATTTGTCATGTTATTTCCATAAAGAAGCACCTTCACTAGTGCATAACCTGTGTTTCATCTCTGATTATCAGGTAATTTGGGCTGCATACCTAAATATCAAAAACCTGTAGGTTTAGTATGTCTTATCCACCAGTTTTACATCTTACTTTAGTTCTGTGTTTGTTTGCAATAATTATAATAAGAATGTATGGCAAAATTGTGAACAATCTTCCCCATGCGCAGTAACTTGGCAGTGCAACACTGATTCAGAGAAAGTGGAAAGGTTTGAGATCAAGTGTTCCGCACTACACACGTATGGGGTAAACAAACGTTTTTTAAATGGTTGTGGCCGATTGCATTTTATTTTTACAAGATAACACTGTGTTTCATCTTTCATTACTGTCTTGGAAGTGTATGAGAACCTTTTAATGTCAGTACAGATGTCTTCAGTTGGCTATCAGTTAACAGAAGCTTCCCATTCTAGTTCATCTGGGAGGTGGGCGTCATGACAAGCTTGATCTTTTTTTCGTTGGTGCTTGTGGCTTCCCTGTGTGCAAGAACTTTAGCTGCACATTGGTTTCTTTTTTTAATATTATTGGGAGGGTTTTTCATCACCTTTTTTAAATAAATACCTCTGAATTAATGACTGCAGAATTCTCAAAATAAGTAAGCATATAACTTGTTTATTTACGAAATTATGTGCACATGAATTTCGCCCCACAAGCCTGAAAAATGTTTTCACATTTATTGTGTTTTCTTTTAGTCTATTTCCATTAATGTCCAGTGAATACATATTCAAACACTTTTTGAATATTGTCTGTTTCAATCATGTGCAGCATATTTAGATTTTTATAATTAAGTTTTCTTTCTCATTGGACATTAAAAATCCATTATCAATACAATTACAATAATTTATATTTCTATGGATTTTTCTAATGCAAAAATTTCAATGTTATTTTTACATTTCGGCCCATTGCATGTAGACAAACAGTACTTGTGAAATTTAAAAATGGCTTTTTGTAAAACTGATCTTGCTTTATCTAGCCCTCTCATGTTACCCCATCATGTGAAGTGAATGCTCCAGAAATCAATACACTTGAGAGCTGGTTAGAGCTCCTTCATGGATGCATGATTGAATGGATGAATAATTCAACCTTTTAGGGAGGAGGTAGTGAAAGAAAGTACTTCACCTTATCACTCCTCATCTTAGACACCATGCCATAATGCAATTTCGAAAATTTAGCACTTAATGGGGTGGCAGTGAAGGAACATGATCCTGGCTCATTAGGACCATCTTTAACCGTCACACACAAAGACTGTCCCTTCATAGCAGTGTAAAAACACTCAGAGGGGACTTGAAACATGTAACGGGAAGGAGAGGTCTATAGTTTAAATCCAGGACATGTCTACAGGAAGATTGGAATTTTCAAAACAAACACTTCATTAGTTAGAGGTGATATGACATCTGACATATGCTTTAAAGGAATGAAAATTATACACAGCACCTTCTTTTTAATACATACTGTGCGTCCAATTCTAATGTGAGATTTCAATTTGTGAATAATGAGAAATTATTGAATGTGGTGAAGTGTGATACATGTCGGAAGGTGGCGGCCGGCAAGACGCGCCGTGACGGTTTTTACGCCCCATATGCAAGGACCCCAGATCCACAAAACTGCAGAGAGAGAGTTCAGGAAGCTCAGGAGGTTTATTAATAAATCCAAAAAAAAGGAAACCCAAAAGGGTAAAAATAATCTTCAGGTTGTGGCTTGCAAAAAACAGAACAGGAACTCTCAAAA
>JAQNCB010000006.1:28449381-28460245 GCA_030068295.1 Euristhmus nudiceps | reverse complement strand
TCGACGACTAAATATGACGTCGATTATATTTTGAAGTCGATTGGTCGACGTCATCGATGCGTCGCTACAGCCCTAGTATGACGACAACATGACGATGAGGCACTACAAATTGATCTTTCGACTAAAACATGACGTGACGAGACGAGGCGTAACGAAAATATTGGTGTGTGAGACGCTCACAGTGCGTATACTATCTCTGCCTAGTCTGCGACACTGAGCGGGGAGTAAAAACAAAAGGTGCAGTCTCACCTTTACACACAGCAACATATAATTCCACTGAAACATTAGACTGTCGGCTCAAACATATATTTTATTATATTATATTATATATATTATTTGCCGTATTTCTTGTGTGAGGAGTTATTTAGCTTTGATCCGCAGACTCTGTTATTTACCTGTCTCAGATAGCGATGGTAGAGCAAGAGTCGCTGTGATGTCCTCTCAATCTGTTCTCACTCTGTTCTCACTGGTCATAAACTAAATGCTTCCTGTTAAGACTTTTCACAATAAAGGTCTCTTTTGACTTAATTTCCGGTGCTGTAAGAGTCTTTATTGACAAAGCATCTCAGCAAAAGTAGACTGAATTCACAACCCAAGAGCGCCCTCGAAAATAATCAACATGTGAAATGTGGTTGCCAGTGTAAAAATAACAAAATTATATAATAATATGTTAATAATTTCACATATAAGTCACTCTGGAGTATAAGTCGCACCCCCTGGCCAAACTATGAAAAAAAAGTGTGACTTATAGTCCAGAAAATAAGGTATATAGTATGATTTAAGTGGTTCGAGTGGTTGAGTAAGAGAGAGGGGCCATGCGAATTTTGTAAATGTGAGGTCGGTGCCATCTGCCATTCTCAATTAGTCTGAAGAGAGCCCCATCCCCCACCAAAAAAAGTCACTGTTTTTGGTACAATCCAATTATGTAATAAAATGATTATACAATATATTGTAGTGTCGTGGTGTCATTCCATGTCAGGTCACACACCCTTCCCAATGACACCTCTTCAATTAGGCTAATTTTTATTCCAGTAGTGTGTTATGATGCCAAATGAAAGAATCTGAATTTTTAGCTACCTAGCGCTAACGGTTTTAGAGTTATGGCCCTTCAAAATTTGGGTGCCACTCCCACTTTTGGGGTTCTGAAATCACACACTTGATTTGCATCTTTTGATTTAAGGTAAATACAGACCTGTACATTGCTATATTTATGTATTCTGGCTCTGTCTATCAGATTCTGCACTTAAAATTAACATGGGAAAGAAGTTTAAGAGATATTAACTCTTAAAAAGTGTTTTTCTTTTTAAATGATGCAATTAATTTTTTTTTTTACATTTTGGGGGTCCATATCTTGGAATGTATTTGACATGATAGGGTTTCAACTGCTTTATCATCATATTTGGGAACTCTACTATGTATTTAGAGACTTTCACTGGGCACTGGGAGACTTGATGGGGGTCCAGGAGGGTCCTAAATATGGCTTTGGGACAAATTACCCTTTCTAATCCCCTACTTCAGGCCATGAGTTGGCCATGTGGGAACATGATAACTGGAATGAGCTTTTTACCCCATCAACAGTCAGCCTTGATTAAACTTTTAAGCAAAAAGAACTTTGCTTATCAATCTCCTTCACTACAAGCTAAGCCTTTGAATATGGCACTATTTTGGGAATTTTTTGAAAAAATGTTAAGTCAACTGTCGATTTGGAGATTTGTGTGAGTTGACATGGAATGACCCTGTATATAATTGTTATAACAGTTATTACCGGGAAATAGCCACTTGTCTTAGAATATAAAAAAAATTGATAATTAATTTTATTGATAAAATAAAAAGACTGAAGCTTGAAGAATGCTTTTTACTGTATATGAAATCATTGGTACTAGCTTATGTAGATGTGCCATTCTTCAAGATTTTCAACAGGGTGACTTTAGCGTCAAAAATGCCGTGTCCATGCCATATGCCTTTTACGGATTACTGCAGGAGCTAAGGTCTCTTTGTACAGGTCTATTTTACTCCCCAGGATGGAGGTAGCTTAATGGATGATCTAATAAACCACTTTCCGTTTCCTCTCAGCTTGGCCAAATCGCCTAGCCTCAAAGTGAATGTCTTCCTCTTGGAAGCTTCCAAGTCCATCACTCTCAAAAGTCATTACACTGAAAGCCGTTGTGCTATGCCAGCTGCACTCATTATCATGCTGTTAGCCATGTTAGCATGAGAAACAAACCTCCTGTAAAGTCATTTAATTCTGTACTTCATTTATGTTCATAGAGCCCTGGAGATAAATTAAACCTGTGTTTCTTAACTTTTGTGCTAAGATACTTGGTTCATGTGTACTGTATATTGACAACTTTAAATTTTTAGGATAAAACATCTACTGAATCCAGAGCCAGATGTTTCCATAATGCTGCATTATAGCTGATTAATGCGATAACATAGGCCAATGAAGTAGTCAGTTGTACTCTGCTGATGCCTCAGATTATTCTTACTTCTACAGTCATGCATATTTCCTTCAAATAAAATACACTTATGAATCTGTACCACGCTCTTTTCTCAAAAATGCTCATGAGGCATCATGTGCATCTAGCATCTACAATTCAATTCTGTTTTATTAACCACTTTTTGCCAGAAATGCACCGACTGCAATTCTCCTGGTTGATTTTGATTTCAGATTATTTTGTCTGTATGACCTGCTGATACTGATATTTTTAGGATTCTGATCTCTGTCTCCTTGAGATGCTCTGCTAAATTTGCTGTATTTCCTCCTTTAGTCTGAAATATACAATTACATTTTTAGCATATTGGTTTTTTTTTGTGTGTGTGTATTTATTATTACTGCTTGTGTGGTAATTAATTAATTAATCCACTATTAAAATCTATGGGGTGGTAGAAGAGATTTTAAGACGTCGTATTTATCATTCATTCATTTTCCAAACCGCATAAGCCTAATTATGGTCGCGGGGAGGCTGGCGCCCATTTCAGCCGACTCTGGGTGAGGGCAGAGTACACCCTGGACAGCTCGCCAGGCCATCGCAAGGCAGACAGACGATGACGGCTATACAGCTACTCTTGACGAAAGTCAGCAATGGTTCTGTTACATGCCTCTCACTACAGACAGTGAGAGACATGGCCAGCCTTTGATAACCCAGTTAGCGGCACGAGGGGGACAGTAGTGACAACCTGGTTATAGTGGGACCATCGGATCAGTAAGCCAGCACCCTATCACCGGGCCACAACTGTCCATATTATTATTATTATTATTATTATTATTATTATTATTCCTCTAATTTAATTATTTTACGTATTTACTTATTTTTTCATTTAATTTTCCGACCTGCTTTATTCTTTATTAGGGTTACAGGTAAGCCGAAGACCATTCCAGGCAACTCAGGCCATGAACAGACCGAACAGCTCACCAGACTATTGACAACGCACACTTCCATTCACACTCACACTTTGGGGCAAGCTCAAGCCCAAGATGTTCTTGCTGTGATGAAGAAGTGATAACCATAACACCGCCGTGACATCTATTTTCATCAAAAAAAACAACAACAACATGTAATTCCCAAGAATTTGAGATAAGAAATGAAAGACCATTAATTCACTCCTCTCTCTCTTGCGCGTATGCACACACACACACACACACACACACACACACACACACACACACACACACACACACATACACACACACGCACACAGACTTTTTTTAATAATGTTGATGCCGGTAATGACTTGTCCGATGATTCATTTATAACACAATGCCAAATTACTTTCAGGGAAATATCTGCTGGGAAACCATGCTACCGAAAAATAGAAGTTTAAGATACTAAACTATCGCATACACTGAACATCCTGCCATCAAGCATTGTGTTTAACACCAGGTGGACAGATCTCTTAACACAGACTTGGGTTAAATTCACAAGTACACATTGTGTAGTCGGCAGCTGACAGATTTTCCTTTTATGTAATAATTGGACAAGTCCTTTACCCAGCTTAACATCTTTTAGCTTTTCATCTTTTAGTCTCCCTGCATAAACACTAACATATAGAACAATACCACCGGTCCAGTAGCTAGAAAACGAGAGTGTGCACTGGCTATTCTCTGCAGTAGAATTTATTTTTAACTATAACAGATTTGCTTCACTATTCTTATTCCTCTCAAGAACTCACAGCCTGATTAGTTTCATGACATTACACCTAGAATTAAACTCCCCAGGAGGCATAAACACCAGGAGCAGAGCTCCATTACTAGATGGAATTGATTGTAATAATGGGAGTAAGACTCCATTTTGATGTCGTTAGTCTTAATATTGAGTCTTCTGTCACCCTTTAGTGGTTCACCACACTGTAATAAGTAATTTAACCATGCAGTCTAGCAGAGATCAGCATGATGAATAGAATTTATTTATTGATTACACATAAAAATCATTATATTTGAGCTAAATTTCTTGTATTTTGTAGTCTTAACCACAAGTCTGCCTCTGTCCACCCAGCAGTAGAAATGGTTACCAGTAAAAAAAAAAAAAACTGGGAGTTGATTAGGAGTTAAACTACGAGTTAGTTGATGCAACTAAAACCAGGATAAGCTCTGGCTATGATGTGAAAGGTTGTAAAAGCCCAACACACACTTACGTTGTCGTTCATGTAATGTGTTCCATTTTCATTTCCGTAACCAGTCCATGCCAGGAAACGGGCGTAATCACGCCCATGCACGTAAACGCCCGTAAACTTCTCCTTGCAATCAGTAATGCCCACCAATCACTTTCGAAGCTGCCAGTGAAAATAGCACGGTCGCGATCATACCAGCCGTTTTTTTATTCAATTCGCAGAAATACCCGGTGCTCACTCAATGCTGGTGAACATAACACATACTGTAACCGTCAGGGCATATCTATAGTACTGGTTTGCACCACAAGGTGGCGCCTCTTTCTTTTGCGCTCTCTTAAAATTTCACATACGATCTCCATTCATACGAGTCCGTGCAGGAGGTAGTTCACCTGTTATTTTATTGTATTGTGGATAGACAGTATTTGTAGCGCCGTAGGACTTAGTTTTGTAGAGTGAACAGCATTATCTGTGAAATAAAGCTGCAGTGTCGAAAATATCTCCACTTTTGCCTGTCACATTTTTCTGATGCTCCAGAGCTCTGCAGTCGCTATAGTTGACAGTTGTGCTGGACTTATAAACACATGTTCGGACACCCACACACACACACACACACACTCATGGAAATGCCCGGTCTCAATCAATGCCAATGAAGATAATAGATGCACTCTATCACTGGTTCTTTGTCCAATGTCCTTCCATATTATGTATTTAATGAGTATGTTCATGCATACTGCCCTGTGAATTTCAATTACAGTGAGTACATTAAAACAAAAATGAGACCTAGCGTGCAGCCATGCGCATAACATGAACTAGTCTAGGAAATGTGCTATCCACAAAAATAATAAGTAACTAAAGCAGGGACAGGACAATAGCAGAAATAAATAAAGAAATATATATATATATATAATATATTATAAAGAAATAATGATGTAGGTGGTTGAATGCCAAAGACAGGGAAACATGCAAGGATTATTACAAATCTGTTTTACCACAAAGTATGTTAGGAGATAGCATTTCTTCCAATAAGAGTGAAAAGGTCTTGAAAGTCATGCTCTCCTCAAATGCAAACGCAAGTTTATAGATATCTACGGGTGCTAGTATGATTGCGCTCATTTCCTGGCATGGACTGAACTTTGATGCCCGCTGGGTCCGTGGGAAAGTGTGGGAGTGATTGGTTGTGCCGTGGATTTCCCTCCTGGCATGGACTGCCGTAACTCAAGTCAGATCGATCCTTTTCTAAGCAACATGAAGAAAGAATTGACCACGCACAGATTATTAGAAAGGTAGTTAATTTATGATCTGTCAGAATTACCTACAAATGTCCCATTGTGTCCTAATGCTGTTAGGTGTGATTTATATAGGTGTGTGATTATTATAGGTGCTAGGTGTGATTATTATATTTACATTACATTCATTGGAATACAATGCATTGCAACTTTTTTCCTGACAGGTTAAACCTCTCACGTTATTTCAGGAAGACTTTTAACTGAATTTTATGTCATTTAAGAAAAGAAAGATATATAAAGACAAAGATAAAGACACTGTTGCATGAACAATGAAAATTCATTTGACAGCTCTTTTGTTTAGCAGCAATTATTTAAAAGATGGTACACAAAAGACAACTAAGGGACTACACTAAACTATACATAAAGACAAAGAGATCTTTATTGTCACTGTTGCATGCACAATGAAAATCTGTTTGACAGCACTTTTGTTTAGCAGCAATTTAGAAAAAAAAGTACACCAAAGACAACTGAGGAACTACACTAAGCTATACATGTGCATATACCTGCATACACATATGGATTTATGTCCAGGCTCGAAATTCTTTTTTTTTTACTAGCCAGCCAGACTAGTTACCTCACGAAGCTACTAGCCAATCAGAAAATCAACTCGCCAAAATGTGTCTGATCTCAGTGAGTTCAACTCTTGATAAAAATGACACAGAAAATTATATAGTATACAATTGTTCATAACTAATATGCATTTTATTTTATTTCAAGAGTATTTTGATACTGTTGTTCAATAAAAAAAATGAGAACAACTCAGAGCACCAAAATAAAATAAAAAAATAATTATGATTTTTCCCGATGGCGGTTTAACACCTTTCAAAAAATTCCACATTACAAAGCTGTTTTGACAGATGAAGATGTCAACAAAAACATGTGTTGAAAGCTGCTTGTCATACAGAGATGCCTACCTCAGATATAGATTTTAAGTATACTTCACGACTTTTTTCAGTATTTTTGGAAATATTTTTCGTCACACTTCTTCTACACACATGAATTAGCAACAGATGTATTTGTAAGCAATATTATTGACATATTTATTTTACATCATACTTAAAATCTAGAGGTAGGATGTCAACATCATCATATGACTCACATGACGGATCGACAGAGCGCGCACGAGACAGACAGAGCGCGCACGACACACACAGACAGAGCTTGCGTAACACAGAGAGAGCGCGCACTCATAAGTCATATACAAGCGCCATGTTTAAATGTCCGCTTTTATTGTATCTTTTTTCAACTTACAAGTTACAAGCCTGTCCTTTTTTGAAAATATATTTCCAACTCGCCAAAAGAGAAATCGCATCTGGCGACTGGACTACCGCGAATTTCGAGCCCTGTATATACATACCTACATGTACACATATAGTCACAGATGCATACATTTATCCTATATAGACCTACATATCTTCCACGTATTCCCACATTTATAGTCGTACACATCCATTCACATATAGACACATACACAGAAGAGTGAGTGATATGGTAATGGTGCATGATATACACCGGGTGAGGTGCATGGAGCTAAAATGAGATGACATTTGAGACCTGCTTGAATCACGAGTATTGCATTTATAACATGAGTATTATACTGTCCAGGAAGATGGTCTGAATGATGGTTATTCAGTCAGGGTGTGATGGTGGTTGTGGTGGGGTTACACATTTAGCAGCTTGTGGGTAAAAGCTGTTGTTGAGAGAGGGGTCCGGGGTGTGTGGGGTCCCTGATAATTCCACTGGCTCTGCTCCGAAGTCTGTCAGTGTAAATGTCACTCAGGTGGTGTAGTTCCAATTACCCCCACTGCCATTCTCACCACCCGCTGCAAGGCCTTCCTTGGACTGTGTTGAAAGCAGAGCTGAAGTTGACGAACATTGTATATGTATATTGAAATGACCAACAACAAACCAAAATTGGAAAAGCCTACCTAATTTTTCATTTCATCATTTTTAATAATTGGCATCGTCTTCCACTATCAGAAATTCTAAATAAGCTCCACCAGTATAATTAAAACAGTTTTCTCCCACTGCTTTTCTGTACATTTTCTCCCACTGCTTCTCTGTAAGGAGCTGAGTGGAAAAGATTTAATACAGTATTTTGAAGTCGATGCTTTGCACATGAATGATGACTTGGATCCTAAGCAAGAGCAGCATGAAATTTAGAAATATTGATTTTTGCGTTTCATTTGCTTTAATAAGGGAAGAGAAGAATCGGCTGCCATCGTGACTGAATTACATCCTTCAGTGATCAGGCAAATTTGTGCAATGATCACCTAGCCCTCTATAGAGTTCAAGCCTGCCAACTGCTCGCTGCACCTATTAGTTTTAATTGCTCCTCCGCTGTGATTAAGTCCATTTTTGATGTGGTGTGACTGGTTTCGAGCAAGATAGATGAGGAGAAGTTGTGCTCTTTATTGGAGCCCAGTCAAATTCTGGCTCAGTGGTTCAATGTGAGAGATCTGATATCATATGCATACATTAAATATTTCAGACCATAGTAACAGTATAATTATAGTTATTCTAGTAAAACACTAGATATGATGAATGCATTAACATGCTAATGGGGTTTAAAATACACAGGTCAGCACTATCACTACAGCAATCAGACATAACATTAAAACCACTGCCTATTATTGTGTGAGCCCTACTTGTGTCTTTGAAATGGCTTTAATCCATCAAGGCATGCACTTGACAAGACCCCTGAGGGTGTGCTGTGATATCTGGAACCAAGCAGTTTGCAACACCTTCTTTAATCCTGCAAGTTGTAAAGTTCCATTTTTTGGACTTATTTGTCCAAATTTGTGTTGTTGACACTTACGGGGGTGGACACGAATTAAACATTTGGATTCTGATTGGTCTGCAGCTAGACATGCAGCAGTCTGTACTGACACATTTCTATCATAGCCAGAAGTAATTTTTCTCTCTTCATAACACTTCTGACAGGTGAGGGAAGAGGGACTACAGGCCCTCTGACACTTGCACGATTTTGTGGCACGCACTGGCACGACTCAAGTCATGGTAAGTCGTGCCATTTTGGGGCACGAACTGGGAGGCTGCAACACTGTTCACTACTAGTTCACGCATACTTCACGGCGAGTTCACGAATAGTTCATGAATGCGTGCCCATCAGTGTCAACATTGACACGAACTGGCACGACGAGTTCACGCATAGTTTGCGTATAGTTTACGCGCTTCCTGCATTGGCACGACGAGATTGCGTAATCCTGGAGGACGGTGTCGATTATTATTATTATTGTTGTTGTTGTTGTTGTTGTGTAATTTTATTGTAATTGTAAATTGTAAAACTATTATTTTTTCAATTATTTTACTTATAGAATTTGGGTTATGTTCATGAAAATTCAAGTTGTTTTTCAGCTAAACTATAGTTAAACTTAATTTTAGATTTTTTGTTAGTGAAAGAAATAATAAAACATTTCTCCACATTCAGTGTAAGCATCCATGATGAACACCATTCACGCAGACGATCAAGATAAATTTGCAGTAATTCACAGTCCAATTTGGATGTTATTTGTTTATATATTTTGGTGTCCTCCACGTACATAGAACAAAATAAATTCTTAAATACGCTCAGAATGTCAATAACATACAAGACAAAAAGCACTTGCATAGAACGAACATTATTGTCACACGACCCTGCTGCACGACCCTGCCACTAGGGGCACTGTCACGGGTCGTGGCGGGCCCTCGTCCCCTTCGTGGCCTTGGCGCACGCTGAGCGGCATGCCCCGCCCCCCATCTGTGTGGTGTTAAGCTGGCTGTATAAGTTGTGGCTAGTTAGCACGCCGGTTGCTGAATTTTTGGATCCTGTACGTTTTGTCTGTCTGTGTATTCTGCCACGGAGAAAAAATTTAACTGTTTGTGTATTGGTATTCCAGATCCTGCTGAACGTCGGTTTAGTTTCATTTAGCTTTTTTTATGTTTACACCGTCTTGTTGTGCCACGGAGACTGTGAGCATAGTGTCAGTCTGTCTGGACGTCAGTCGGTGTTTTCTGGGATCAGCTTCAATAAAGATTGTTTTGTTTTCACCCCATCACCGTCTGCTATATTTAGTATCCACCGTTACACATTATGCTTTACTTCACCTTTTTCCAAGCTTTTGTTGCTAAGTTAGCATCTAAATAAACCTAGATATGTTTTATGTCATGTTTTATGTTTTGGCTGTTGATTTAATATGGACAAGTTCTATTCAGTGATGGTCACATCATACTCATCAGTAGCATGGAATGAGTCATGTACCAAGGACTGCATATCAGGAGTACCCCACAAGACCTGTGATTATGCTCTGACCCAGTCATCTAGTCATGATAATTTGGCCCACATCCTCACTTACATGCTTTCAATTACCTCTTTTTCCTGCTTCAAATACATACATTTTGAGAATTGTCTGTTTACTTGCTACTTGATGTACACCACCCCATTACAAATTCCACTGTAATAACCATGAGATAATGATAATCCAGAGAGCAAGTGTTAAAATTTCCACAGTATGCGGGATTTGCTTTAAAATTTCACTTGTGTTCTTATATAACCTAGTATATTATTTGGTCATCTTCTTTTAGGTGGAAACTCAACGGCACCAGCATTGATCCAACATTTGATTCACGCTATACTCTCTTTGGTGGAAACCTTCGCATCACCCAGCTGAACAAGGACCATGACTCTGGGATCTACCAGTGTTTTGCTTCCAACTCATTTGGGACCACTGTAAGCCGGAAGGCCAGCCTTACCTTTGCATGTAGGTTGCATCCTTTCTCTTCTTTCTCTTTTTGACTTGTCTTCTAAGTCTTTGGGCTTATAGTACATGTGCTAGTACATGTGATTGCCAAGTGCAAAATTAAATACTACAATGGAAATTATCCCTTCCTTTTCTGTCAAATATGGGAATCAAAATCTTCATACTAATTAAAATCTGTCAAGAAAACAATGTGACATGAAAATATATATATAT
>JAQNCB010000006.1:28393574-28403920 GCA_030068295.1 Euristhmus nudiceps | reverse complement strand
CAAAGATCCATTTTTAGTGCGTCATAGTCACGTTGTCTTCATACAAAAAAAGGTGACCCACTGCCCCAAAAAATGCGACCTATACTCCAGTGCGACTTATATATGTTTTTTTTTTTTCTTTATTATGCCATTGGATGATTCGACTTATACTCCGGAGCGACGTATAGTCCGGAAAATACGTTACTACTTTAATAAATAATAACTTTCTAATAAATGTGTCAAAATTCATTTAGTGCCTTTTAATTCTTTACCCTAAAGCTCTTGGGCAGCATTTCTTATTTTCCTTTTTGTTTTGCATATTTTGGATGCAAAAATAAATAAATAAATAAATAAATAAATAAAATAAAATAAAAATACTAAGGGTAATCATTTCTGGCCTTGCGCAGGGTTTTGTCATACAACACTGTGCAAATGCTTACCAATATTCACCAACAAGGTCATAGTGCGATACAACCCAGTATTTGCAATAAATACTGCCATACATTTATCAAGTAAGCTTGGTCAGATTTAGTTTTGTCTCAGTTAGTAGCATCTTGTTGGATGTTTGTTTCTTTTATTTTACAAGAATTATTTATAATGCATGCCAATAGATTGTTTTCCTTTATGAGCATTATTATAAAGAGTGTCTAACTAAGACAATTCGAGGTGTGTGGTGACACCAACATCAATATTTGGTCCTGGCCCTGAGTATAATTACAGTACCACCATCTGAGCAAGCTGCAAAGGTTCAGGCTGAGTAGCAGCATTTTACTTGCTCCTTGTCATTTAGTGTCTGTGGACAGGTACTTTTCTGCTCAATTGGACAAAAGACGTTCAAAGCTCACATGATCGCCGGTCCTGTGGTTTGAAATTATTAAACACAAGTATATAGAGATTAGTCATTGAATGGCAGCAGGTAATGAATGAATGCACCCATGTCTTACCATTGGCCTTATTTGTATGTATTCCCTATGGGTGTTTTCAGAGATAGAGAGAAGCTGACGACAAGTGAGAACACAGGAGCTGTGTGTGTATGTGTCGTGTGTTGTTATTTTGATAACCTGAAGTTAATAGAAAGAATTAACAGGCCTTGAAAAGAGCTTTGTTTCTAATGGTAAGTGAATAAACACAGTAAACTGTTCAGTTTGTCTTTGAGTCTCATCTCCCAAACTGGAAATTTGTTACACTGGTAACAAAACTGATGAGGCATGAGAGTGTCCACCTGCATGGAATCTACACAGCTCACCAACTTCGTCAAAGCCATTGTGGACATTATGAGCTACCAGCACCTGTCCCTGGCAGCCAATGAAGTTATTTAGTGTGAGACAAGAGGATGCGGAGGACAGGGATGGATAGAAACAGACGATTTGCTTTGGTGACCCCTGTGGGGAGAAGCCGAAAGAAAAGAAGTAGTAGTAGTAGTAGTAGTACTAATAGTATTATCCCTGGCAGCCCTGTATAAACAACAGGGGGATTGTCCCCTGTTACTGGATGCTCTCACCACCCCATTTCACCTGCAAGTGGTTTAGGCTTTCAGAAAGATGGAGCCATAGGATGATACTGAAGCCTTCATTGTGGTGGCCACACTGACAGTCCTAGCACGGGGGTGGCCAGAGGAGGAGCGCACGATTCAGGAGCAGACGCAAGATGAGTCTTAGACTTTTTTTTTACCAAGTGAGAGTAATTGATGGTCAGACCTTCAAGGTTAAATTGCCATGACAGTGTAACATGAAAAGAAAATATATTAAAGAAATGATAATATCTAGTAGGGCAGTGGTGGCCTGGTGGTAGGATGCTGGATTACCGATCCCAAAGTTGGGGTTCAAGCCCCACCGCTGTCCCCCCAGTGCAGCTAACTGGGCTATCAAAGGCTGGGCATGTCTCTCACTGTTTATATTAAGAAGCATGTAAAAGAACCATTGCTGACTCTTGTCAAGAGTAGACTGTATAGCCATCAGTGTGTTTCTGTCCTGTGATAGCCTGGTGAGCTCTCAAGGGTGTATTCCCCCTCTCGCACAGAATCGGCTGAGATCGGTGCCAGCCTCCTCGTGACCTTAATTATGATTAAGTGGTTCAGATAATGAATGAATGGATGAATGAATGGATTTATGAATAATATGTAGTACAATGTAAAAAAATCTGATTTCAAAATATACAGATAAAAGAACACTGATAGATCTAAAACGTTATTTTATGTGCCCATAAAGTGAAAATAGATCAAGCATTAGCATGTGACTTCACACCTGGAACTCAAACCTTGTTTCTCCAGTGTAAACAATGGCTGAAAGCTACAGCAGGTCTCTGTTTGTTCTGTTGGAAGCTGAATATTCTGAGCTTAGCCTATCATACAGGTCCTCTCGATTTGAGGAAGATGATGGAACGATTTTTGTCATGTATCAGCCACCAGTAATTCGGATGCATCAGTTTGAACCCTTCCGCTAATGAAATGAAGAGGACTGCCAGAAGTGACTGTTTCTTTGTTACAGAAGTTTCTTAATTCTTTTTCCTCCTCTGTTTAATCAAGGCATATTGATAAGTGTACACTTACTTAAACGTAGAAAACAAAACCCAAACAAATAGTTCCAAAGCTGTATTAGTATTCAGAACGTGACGTCACAGTGGTGAACTTCTCCAGAAATACCCAAAGTTTATACATACTAGGTATGTACTTTATACATGTGCAAATATCTTTCCAATAACATTGAATTATAAAATTGGACCTTTTGCTTTTGGTTCGTGACACTATAGTAGACTTAGTTTGTCACTTTGTTTATGCCTCAAAAAATAGACTGTTGTGACTTTTTAATGCTGTTTTAAAAGTCCCTTATGAATAGTTATCAAAGCTAGACCATATTAAGTGAGGCACAGATAAAGAAATGACTCAGTTGTTGGCCCCTACGAGCTACAGAGAAATGCTTTCCCAGTCATTCATAGTGATGTTCCTTCACTGCCATATCCTGAGAGAAAATGTCCCTTTTCACCGTTTGGTTTATAACAGTTCATTAGGCTTTTTTTGTTTGTTTGTTTTGGCTGCAGTGACGTTTAATGCCTCATGGACAAGGTTCTGTGTCCGCATAGACTTTGCCTATTTAGACAATATTATAATCTATAATAGTGATTGTTGCCGAGCACTGGTGGCCTGGTGGTAAGGTGCTGAATTACTGATCTCAGACCCCAGCTGTCATTGCTGTCCCCCCAGTGCAGCTAACTGGGTCATCAAAGGCCGACCATGTCTCTCACTATCTATGGTGAGGGGCATGTATAAGAACCATTACTGACTATCGTCAAGAGTAGACGACATATCAGTCAGCCCTGTTTCTGCCCTGCAATGACCTGGCGAGCTGTCTAGTGTGTACTCTGCCCTCGCCCAGAGTTGGCTGAGATGGGCGCCAGACTTATTCATTTTCTGAATGAATGAATAATGGTTGTTAGAAGCATTTACAACATGTGAGAGCAGTCCCGAGAGCCTTCAGAGACGCAAGGCTCATAACAAACCCAAAAAATTGTCCAGTTAACTGGGTGGAAGTACAGTACACTTAGGTCATGGGACAAATTCATAAGTGGGCATCATATGGGGCCTGCCCGAGGCCTAAGAACAAAAAGCGGTCAGGCAGTTCCTGGGGCTTGCTGGCTATTATTATAGCTTTGTACCTAATGTTTTAAATGTCACCAGCCTGCTAACGGACCTCACCGTTAGCACAAAAAAGGGAGATCAAATTCAGTCTACTGACTGAGCTGTGCTAAAGGTCTTTTAGCTAGGTAAAGGCAGTTTTGCCTGCTGTTGCATGGACCTGACTTCTCTGCCTTTTGTCCTGCAGATGGATGGTTTGGACAGAGAACTAGGTTTTTTAGTTCCAGGTGGTGAAGGGGGAGGAGAAAAAGTACCCCAAAAGCCAAAGCAAGCTCAGCTTAATTAAAAAAAGAGCGATTTGCAATCAAGTTGGCACTCTTCCCCATCCATATTACCGGCCGTCTTCTTGGATAACGCCTCACTCCAAAGGCTCCACCATATGAAGGACGCCAATGCATGCATTACTTGTTGATATCTTGTCTTACAGCTTTTTAAGTTCAAGGTGGTCAACATACTGGAGGCCCAGATGCTGGTAGCTGATTACCCCTCCTGGTGGGGTGGGGGTCAACTGCAAGCCAGACAGTTCCCTGGACTGATTTGGGCAGTAGAGGTGTGTGGCAGCGACAGTGTGGTCAAACTCCCTCTGCTGGTGGAGAGGAATCAGACAATGTTTTTCATGAATGAATGCACCTGTATCACATTGTTTGCCTTAATTATATGTGTTCTCTGTGTGTTTTTAGAGAGGAGCTAGAGACAAAAGAAAGAGCTTGAAGCAGTAGCTCTGTGTGCATATTTATGGAATGTGTGCTTTTGGTAAACCTTAGGTTAATTGGGAGAAATAAAAGTCTCTGAAAAGTTCTTGGTTTATATTGTCAAGTGAACAAAGACAGTAAACTTTCCATCTCTTTCCAGTCTCTGGGTCTTTTGTGTCAGATTAAATTTGTCACACTTGGCTATTCTATGGCATGGTTTATACCATTTAACCTCTGCTAACCCTGGATTTACACTGTGACACAATGTCCACCACTTTTGTAATTCAAAAAAGCACGGCGCTCCACGATTTATGAGCACTCTTGGAGCACAATTTAGGTTGAAAAAGAGGCAGGGTGCATGCAAGAGAAGAAACTTGAAAGAATCACGTTTCCAAGCTTATGAAGAGCCCCTACAATGGTATATCAAGGTCTGTTACATTCTGTTAAGGTCTGTTAAGCCCCACCTTACTCTACTATAATTCCCACAGTCCATCACAGTTGGTGTCAAATTGTAGTACATCGTAATAATCACGGCAAATTTTTTGGCAGTGCTATTATCACTAATCCACCAAGATTCCCATGACCATGATGATTCTATCCTGCAATCTCCACACCAATTACGATTCTCTCAAATTACACATGGTGTTATTGAGGTCTTACATGTATATGTATATGTATATGTATAAAAGTCGCATTTTATAGTCGATTCCAAATATAATTGGAAGCCAGTGCAGTTCTTGATGCATTAAGATGTGCAATACAAACAGGGTACCTTTACAAATTCTATTTCACCTGGAAGGAAAACAAACCAACAAATCTAATTGATACTGCCCATGCTGTCTCTTTATTCAATATCCAACATTTCAAAATTTATACAATTTGATTACAATTGATGGAATACACACAATTCTGGCAGTGCTTACATAACATCTACTAGTACTACTACTACTACTTTTCTTTCAGCTTCTCCTTTCAGGGGTCGCCACAGCAAATCAGCTGTTTCTATGCATCCCTGTCCTCCGCATCCTCTTGTCTCACACTAACTAACTTCTTGTCTTATTCAGCATCTTCATCTCTGTGACCTCAAGCTCTGCCTCCTGTCTTTTCCTCAGTGCCACTGTCTCTAAACCGTACAACATTGGTGGTCTCACCACCGTCTTGTACACCTTTCCTTTCATTCTTGCTGATACTCTTTTTCTCACACAATCACACCTTACACTTTTCTCCACTCGTTCCATCCTGCCTGCACATGCTTCTTCACCTCCTTTCCACACTCTCCATTGCACTGGACTGTTGACCCTAGGTACTTAAAATCCTCAACCTTCTTTATCTGCTTACATAACATCTCTGTTAGCATATTGTGACTCATCTGCCTGCACATATTACACATGTTTAATACAGACTGAAAACAAGACCAAAAATGCACTTTATTAGGAACACCCTTACATTGGCATGTTTATGTATAATCATATGAACTGCTGATATCCTGAGGGTTTTTCCCTCGTTTTTAGAGTTTTTAGAGTTTACATAGAAATGAAGATAGGCTATAACAATAGAAAATGTCCACACCTTTTGTGGCTTTTTACCTGCTGCCACTTGCTGCATGATATTTTTTAAGAGCACTGTTCTTTGTAAGTCTGTACACTGTTGTGTATGAAAGTCCAAGATTATTTATTTTTGGTAGACTCAGACCAACCCATCATGATCTTACAGTGACGTACACACAGTGTAGTTGGGAGAGAATGTGATGTCCTTATATTACGACAGTGGGTTCTCAAGAGGCTATAACAGCTCTGCATCTACATGATTGTTTGCACTGCGCTACCTTCACATGATTAATTGATTGGATGACTACATGGTACAAATATTGTGGGTACTGTTACTTTGGCTGTTGAGTGAATATGAGGTCGAAGTGCATTAGCCTGATGAGTACTAGCACTATAACTTTAACCATACTGTAATGCTATATTAGAGTTAAAAGCATAGCATGGCATTGGGGTTCACACGCTTAATGTACCACATATCAGGTTTTCAATTTATGTTATTCCATAATCACTGCTAATACTGCCCTGGAATTTTTCTTGTGTATTCAGACACACGTTTTTAAAATTTAATATTCCACTGGAAAAATTCTGAGAATATGATTCAGATAGATGTAAGAATCAGTACATGGTATATTGCAACTTTCAAATGGCATTGTCTGCACCAGTAATCATACTGATAACTAAAGGTCATATGTGCTGCAGAAGTAGGAAACACCGAGTAATTCCATTTACTAACATTAGTTAAGTCTAATTAACACATAGTCTTTACCCTATTTTTTCTTTCTACGTTGTATCTGAATGGCCCACTGGTGAGGTTTCCTATTAAAAACCTATACTGTTTGTCTCAGAGGGTTCTTGTGAAATGAGTGTTCTCACAGAGGCAGGATTATTAGACGGTGACATTAAGCGTGTACATCACAGTGTCCTGGTGAGGCACATGGTTTACTGCACGTCCGCCCCAGCAGAAAACTGCTGATTTAAGGAGACCTTTTCACTTAATTAATAGAATACACCAAGCTTTGCTAGACTGAAATGCACCACCATAGGCTTTCACATGCTGGTGGACTATTTTGTATCTGATACATCCATAAAAATGTTATATCCTGCACAAATGCATCAGCCAGGCAGCCGATTACCTTATTAAGCTGTTGTTGGGTGTTTTGACACAATGTTATTTATTATTATTATTATTATTATTATTCTTATTATTATTATTATTATTATTATTATGTTATTGCAATTGTTGATGAGGTTAGGATGTGTGTGTGTGTGTGTGTGTGTGTGTGTGTGTGTGTGTGTGTGTGTGTGTGAGTACGTGCACGCATGCGTATGCGTGTGTGCATGTGTGTCCTTCCTGTTACAAAGCTCTATGAGGGCAGACATGCCCCTCTTCTAATGCTTCTGGTAGCAGGCTCAGCTATCACATAAACATCTCATCACAAATAGCCATTAAAGGCATTACAGGTTCCAAGCATCGGTAATCTGGAGCTGGATCTGTGTATGCCTTTGGGATGAATTTAGATTGTCTTCTAATAGTGGCTGGTGCATGCAGTCACTCCTCGTGAAATTTTAATATATCATTTGATTTATTTAATGCATCCTTTTCGTCTTCATATGATCATATTTGTCTTTCATGTCTTTGGGCTATAAACTCTGATTTGTTTATATTTAATTATTTCTGAGACGTTCATCACAACATGCATGTATAGCAGTTACAAGCTCACATTTTAAGATAAGACACAGATTTCAGTGTAACATATCTATTTATGTGTATCGCTTACATTTTTCCACCTTGCTCTTTCTCAGATTTATTTGGGTTTTTCTTTCTTTTTTTCATACCGCAGTTCCTGAAACCTAGTGCTTTTATGCAAATGAGCAATCTTCTAAAAGTCTCTTAATGGCAGTTTTTATTTATTACTTGACAGGAAAGGGTGCAGGTGGTTAATGGAGCTCTGACGATTAGTCGCTTGGTGTTGTCCGATGCCGGAATCTACCAGTGTGTGGCAGAAAATAAATATGGGGAGGTGTACTCCAATGCAGAACTTAGAGTAATTGGTAAGTATTATCAAGACAAATGTCTGTTCGCCAATAATCAACATATATTTTCTGTATCTGTGTAAAGATACAGAATTGTACTATATAAATATGTAAATATAAAGCTATGTAAATAATAAACAATTGTGTATTATTTGTAATATACTGTCAAATGTTGCTGTGTTTGCTGCTGGTTTCAGGATGGCAATTATATTCCTGTGATGTGGGATTAAAATTGTGTGTGTGTGTGTGTGTGTGTGTGTGTGTGTGTGTGTGTGTGCACCAGAAAATATAATTATATTTATTGCTGAATTAACCAGATGCACAACGGCAACAATACCTGCTCATTTTCACCATTCATCTCATCCATCTGTGCACCCCAACCCCTTCTGATTATTACTATGCGATTATTTTACTTGGAAAAGGTCACCTTCACTCAAAAGTTAATGTGGCACTGGGGTTAAAGAGAAAGTAAAGGATTCCAGCCTTTAAAAGACAAATGGAGTGGGAGAAATTATCATAATAACAACTCAGCGAAGCAAGTCAGAGCATAGAAGGGAGAACTTTACGCAATAGTATAATGTCATGTATTTTGTGACAATGGAAAAAAAATCTGTCTACTGATAATATCTTCATTGGCTGATAAAACAATAAAATAAAAAAATAGAAGATATTGTCAGGAGAAGATAAAATCTGTCTACTGATAATATCTTCATTTTTTATTGTTTTATCAGCCAATGATAATATTTTCCATTATTAGAACAGTTTATTTTGGATTTTGCGTCACAGCTGCTGTTGTTCTTGTGCTCTTAGGTTCAGGATGTATACAGACACTTCCCCCACAACCCCAAAGGACAGCCTGGACCCAGTTATTAGTTGCAAATTTTATATATACACTACTGTTCAAAAGTTCAGGGTCATTTAGGAATTTTTTGTAAAAGAAAAGGACTTTTTTCAATAAAATTTATTAAGTTGTTCAGAAAGACAGTACACATTGAACTGCATGAAGTGCTCAAAAGGGTAAAAAAAAACACAATAAAGCCCAAAGGCTTGTTTCCATTGTTGTCCTTACATGAACTAAAACATTTAAGACAAAAAAAATGAAATGAATCAACAGGCAATTCATACAAACAAGTAAAACGAACAAAGAAAACAATTAAAACAAACTAAAAATAATTACAAATAAACAAAGGCTAAACTAAGACACACAGACAGTACAAAAACCTGGACTTACAGGATCTTTTAATTCTGTTTATGAATTTGCTAACCATTTTTTAATTAAAGACTTAAATTGTAAATATGATGAGCTCATATGATATTTGATATTGGAAGGTAGACCATTCCACAATACAGCTGCCGAGTATAGGAAAGAATACTCATCATCATCATCATCATCATCATCGTCAGCCGATTGTTCCGGGGTCGAGTCGTGGGGGCAGAAGCCTAAGCAATGAGGTCCAGACGTCCCTCTCTCCGGCCACTTCCTCCAGCTCTTCCCTGGGGACACCGAGGTGTTCCCAGACCAGCTGAGAGACATAGTCCCTCCCGCGTGTTCTAGGTCGGCCCCGGGGTCTCTTCCCGGTTGAGCATGCCCGAAACACCACACCAGGGAGGCGTTCGGGGGGGCATTCTAACCAAATGCCCGAGCCACCTCAACTAGCTCCTCTCAACGCGGAGGAGCAACGGTTCTACTCTGAGCTCCTCCCAGATGGCTGAGCTTCTCACCCTATCTCTAAGGGACAGCCCCGCCATCCTGTCAATCTCCCGCTCCATTCTTCCCTCGTGAACAAGACCCCGAGATACTTGAACTCCTCCACTTTGGCAGGACCTCATTCCAGACCCGGAGGGTGCATTCCACCCTTTTCCGGCTGAGACCCATGGCCTCGGACTTGGACGTGCTGATTCTCATCCCGGTCGCTTCGCACTCCGCTGCAAATCGCTCCAATGAGAGCTGGAGGTCCCGGCTTGATGAAGCCAAAAAGACAATATCATCTGCAAAAAGCAGAGATGAGATCCCATGGCTACCAAACCAGAACCCCTCAACGCCACCGCTGCACCTAGAAATTCTGTCCATAAAAATCATGAACAGAATGGGTGACAAAGGACAGCCTTGGTGGACACCAACCCTCACCAGAAACGAATTCGACCTGTTGTTACCAATGCAGACCAAGCTCTGGCTCCGGTGATACAGAGACCGAATGGCCCATAGCAACGGGTCTGGTACACCATACTCCCGAAGCACACCCCACAAGATAGCCTGAGGGACACGGTCGAAAGCCTTCTCTAAATCTAAAAACACATGTGGACAGATTGGGCAAACTCCCATGCCCCCTCCAGGATCCTGTAGAGTGTAAAAAGCTGGTCGAGAATGCCGCGGCCAGGAAGAAACCCACATTGTTCCTCCTGAATCCGAGGTTCAACCATCGGTCGGATCCTCCTCTCCAGTACCCCTGCATAGACTTTCCC
>JAQNCB010000006.1:28324453-28339255 GCA_030068295.1 Euristhmus nudiceps | reverse complement strand
AGAAATACAGAGAATGTCAGAGGGAGCTGCATTGTGTCTTTGTTGATCTGGAGAAAGCATATGACAGGGTACCGAGAAAGGAACTGTGGTATTGTATGAGGAAGTCTGGAGTGGCAAATATGTTAGAGTACAGGACATGTATGGAAGCTGTGGAATGTGTGGAACGGTGAGGTGTACTGTAGACATGACAGAGGAGTTCAAGGTGGGGTGGGACTGCACCAAGGATTGGCTCTGAGCCCTTTCTTGTTCGCTATGGTAATGGATAGGCTGACAGATGAGATTAGACAGGAATCATCATGGACTATGTTGTTTGCAGATGACATTGTGATCTATAGTGAGAGTCAGGAGCAGGGAGAGGGAAACTTGGAGAGGTGGCGGTATGCCCTGGAAAGGAGAGGAATGAAGATTACCCGAACCATGATGGAATACATGTGTGTAAACGAGAGGGACCCAAATGGAACAATGAGGTTACATGGAGTAGAGATAAAGAAGGTTGAGGATTTTAAGTACTTAGGCTCAACAGTCCAGAGCAATGGAGAGTGTGGATAGGAGGTGAAGATGCGTGTGCAGGCTGGGTGGAACGGTTGGAGAAAAGTGTCACAAAGTGTGACAAAAGAGTATCAGCAAGAATGAAATCAAAGGTGTACAAGGCGGTGGTGAGACCAGCGATGTTGTACGGTTTATAGACAGTGGCACTGAGGAAAAGACAGGAAGCAGAGCTGGAGGTTGCAGAGATGATGATGCAGAGGTTATGTTTGGGAGTTATGCAGTTGGACAGGATCAGGAATGAGTACATCAGAGGGACAGCACATGTTGGATGTCTTGGACACAAAGCCAGGGAGGCTAGACCAGGGGTCGGCAACCTTTAACACCGAAAGAGCCAATTGAATCCGTTTGAAACACTGGGAGCCGCAAATACTTTTTGGCATCTAAAATACCCACATTTATTAAAAATAAAGAAAAAATATTTAAAAAAAACCCCAACAACTTCCCTTTCATGCTTCGGGGTTCATCCCAGTCATACAGTTATTAGTGCTTTGACTACCCTTTTGAAAATGGGCTATCTGATCTAAAATGAAGATAGCACTGAATATATTGCTTTTTCTTACCTTTACACTTTGTATGTCTCTCTGATTTTCTGCACAATTTCATGCTTGTTTTTAAAATCTGCAAATAGGTGTTCTGAAATCCTAAGGAATACTTCTTACACATAATCTCCATCTGTGAACGGTTTCCCCACACCTGACTATTTCCTGAGCGGCCACAAAACTTGCATCTGTAGTTGAATTTGTAAACTTCTTGAACTGATTTTTCATCAAATCTGCCTTCTGCATCAGTTCCAAAACAGCTTTTTTCTTTATTCTCCCTCTGGATATTTTTCAGCAAAGGCTCTGTGTGTATTGTTGAAATGTCTAATGACATTTGACCGTTTATTGTTGCCAGTTTATCTCCACAAATTAGGTATACTGGTAGGTTCCTCTCACAGACACGCCTACCTTAGATATAGATTTTCAGTATTCTTCACGACTTTTTTATTTTTGACAAATTTTCAGTGACACTTCTGCTACACACATGAATTAGCAACAAATGTATTTGTAAACAATATTATTCATATATTTATTTTATATCATACTTAAAATCTAGAGCTAGGATGACACATACACGGAACCACTCATGCAAGACAAGAATCCACACACAGGGTTTATTTACAGGCAGAGTCCAAAAAATATATTCCAAAAGGCAAGGTCAACAAACAGGCAGAGGTCATACATGGGGGTTCTAGAGACAAAAAGAAAAGCAGCAGAAATAAGGGGGCAAAAACACTAGGAACTGAGCTAGGAAAAAAGAAAGGCTAAGACTAAGAACAGACAACTAGGCAAAAGTACAAAGAAATAAACTGTGGGACAGAGAAAGCAGAGCAAAACTAGGTCAACAATCTGACAAGAGCAGGGGTGAAAGTGACTGTGGTATAGTTCAGGGAGATAACCAGTTAAGTAGGGAGACAAGCTGATAGGCTGAGAACAATGAGTGCTAATTAGGGAGGGTGCAACAGGATTGACTAGAGACAAGGCAGGGAGCAATAACCGTGAGACAAAGACAAAAGCAAAAGGAATAAATAAAAGACAACACTCTAGAGCACAAAACAGGGTCCCCCCAAAATCATAACAGTACCCCCCAAAGGAAACTCCACCTGGCATAGCTACTAGCGTGGTCTGGGATGATCTTTATGATAGTCTGTTATGAGGGACTTGTCAATGATGAAGTGAGAGGGGATCCAGCTACTTTCCTCTGGGCCATATCCTTCCCAGTCTATGAGGTACTGTAGGCCCCTACAGCACCGACGACAGTCCAGGAGGGCACGTACTGTATAGGTCACACCTCTTTCCACGACTCGAGTGGACGGTGGGGGTTCAGGGCCAGAAGACAGGGGGGTGAGATACCACTAGCTTGATCTAGGAAACATGGATGGTGGGGTGCACTCGGCACATGGTAAGGGGTAATCTGAGCCAGACCGCTGTGGGACTAATGACACGTTCAATGGTATAAGGACCGATGAACTTAGGAAATAGCTTGCGCTTACCTCCCCGAACGGGAATGTCCCTGGAGGACAGCCATACCCTTTGCACCACATGGTAAGCGGGAGCCAGTCTGCGTCTGCGGTCTGCCATCTCCTTTATTTTGCTTATAGCTCTGAGCAAAGCCTGAAGAGTAGTCCTCCAGGTACGGCGGCAGCGTTGGATGAAGGCGCGAGCTGATGGGACCACAATCTCTTCCTCTTGGCTGGGGAATAGGGGTGGTTGATACCCCATACAACTCTTAAAAGGGGATAGCCTGGTGAAAGAGGAGGTGTGACAGTTCAAAGCGTATTCCGCCCAAGGCAATAGCTGGCTCCAGGAAGCGGGGTTTCAAGCACACAAGCATCACAACACAGTCTCTATACATTGGCCCGTTTAGTCTGGCCATTAGATTGTGGATGAAACCCTGAAGATAGGCTAACCAAAGCACCCAGGGCATTACAAAAGGCTTTCCAAAAGCCAGAAGAATCACCAAGTGCTTCCCTCACCTGTTGCTCAATCCTTAATGAGATTGTACGCAGGAACAGTTCCTTGGGACGGATGGTGTCAGGAGGGCTTTCAATGGAGGGTGTATCAAACCTCCAGGAGAGTGTGTCAGGCTTGAAATTCTTGGACCCTGGGCGGGAAGCAATGTGAAAATTAAATTTAGAGAAGAAAAATACCCTCCTGGCTTGACGGGGATTGAGTCGCTTGGCCGAATTGAAAATACTCCAGGTTCTTCTGGTCCGTCCACACTATGAATGGGAGCTGAGCCCCCTCAAGCCAGTGTCGCCACTCCTCCAGAGCCATTTTGACTGCCAGCAGCTCCCAATTGCCGATGTCGTAGTTGCGTTCTGTGGGGATGAGACAGTGAGAAATGAAAGTGCAGGGGTGAATCTTATTATCTGTGGCTAGTCTCTGAGATAGTACTGCCCCAACTCCTATATCTGAGGCATCAACTTCCATGATGAACTGTATACTGGCATCTGGGTGAATGAGGATGGGGCAGTGGTGAACCGTCTCTAACTCATTGAACGCCTGACCTTGATGCTGGCCCCAGAGGAACTTGACCTTGGGGGATGTCAGAGCCGTGAGGGGGCTGCTATGCTGCTGTAACCTCGTATAAAATCGCCTATAGAAGTTAGCGAAACCCAGAAACCGATGGAGGGACTTATGGTCGGTAGGCTGGGGCCACTCTGTAACCATGTTGACTTTGGCAGGGTCCATGCGGATGTTACCCGAGTCAATGATGAAACCCAGGAAGGCTGTGGTGGTGACAAAGAATTCGCACTTCTCGCCCTTGACGAACAGCCAATTCTCCAGGAGACGTCTGAGAACTTGGCAGACATGGTCAGTATGCTCCTCCTTGTCTTTGGAAAAGATCAAAATGTCATCAAGGCACAAAAAGACAAAGCAGTTGAGTATGTCCCTGAGAATATCCTTAACAAGGTTCTGGAACATACCAGGAGTGTTTGTCAGTCCAAACGGCATGAGCATGGCCAAATATTTCCAGTGCCCTGTGGGGGTGTTAAATGCAGTCTTCCACTCATCCCCCTCCCTCCCTGATAGGAATCAGATGATAAGCATTCCGGAGGTCAAGCTTGGTAAAGGCCTTGGCACCCTGTAGCAGCTCAAAGGCAGTGGACATGAGGGGGAGGGGGTACCGATTCTTGAAAGTGATCTCGTTGAGGACACGATAGTCAATGCATGGGCGAAGTGACCCATCCTTCTTGATGACAAAGAAAAACCCAGCTCCTGTCGGAGACGATGAAGGGCAGATAATTCCAGCTGTTAGAGACTCCTCCAGATACTTCTCCATGGCTTGGGTTTCAGGTCATGAAAAGGAAAACAGACGCTCCCTGGGGGGCATGGTACCTGGCTTGAGGTCTATGGCACAGTTGTAGGGCCTATGAGGGGGTAGACAGGTGGCATGAGACTTACTGAACACCTCTTTGAGGTCATGGTACTCAAGTGGGACTTTGTCCAGGCAAGAGACTTCCTCAACAGGGAAGACTGGAACATGGGTGCTGGCTTGAACAAGACAGGATTCATGGCAGGAAGGGTTAGAACCAAAACCGACCAACCCACCAAAATAGTCTTAGTCTGTAGGAGCAAAAGGCCAAAGAAAAAAAGAAAAAAAAAAAGGTGGTCCAACCCATCCCCATCCCCCCTTGAGAGTTACCATCATCACAGTGGGGGTTCGGACTCTGGTGCCAGCCCACATGGCCACGGAACTGTAGATTCTCCGCCAGACGAACTGCCAGGTGCCGACAGGAGGGCGGCCATAGCTGCAGGCGCAGACAGGAGGGCGGCCGTAGCCGCTGGCGCCAACAGGGGGAGAGATCGGGCTGGGTTAACCTCGAGGGTGGCCTGGGCGCTGACCCAGCGACGGGCAGTGCAGGTGACCGACGGTGCGGACCTAGGTCCGACGACAGACGGAGCGGGCAATGGGGTGAGGCCAATTGGTGCGGCCAATGGGCCGGGATCTGTCGGGACGGGCGTGAGACCGTGTTCGGACGGAGCGGGTGTGAGACGGGGTTCGGACGGAGCGGCCGTGAGGCCGTGTTCGGCCGAGGTGGGCGTGGAGCTGGAATCGGATGGCACGGGCAAGGGACCGTGATCGGACAACACAGGGCCGGGTTTGGCCGAAGCGGGCACGGGGCCGGGGTCGGCCGAAGCTGGCATGGGGCCGGGTTCGGCCGACGCAGGCACGGGGCCGGTTTCAGCCGAAGCGGACGAGGGAACGGGTTCGGCCGAAGCAGGCATAGGGCCGGGTTCGGCCGAAGCAGGCACGGAATGGGTTCAGCCGAAGCGGACGAGGGAACGGGTTCGGCCGAAGCAGGCACGGGGCCGGGTTCGGCCGAAGCGGACGAGGGGCCGGGTTCGGCCGAAGCGTACGAGCGGCCGGGTTCGGCCGAAGCAGGCACGGGAACGGGTTCGGCCGAAACAGGCACGGGGCCGGGTACGGGAACGGCGACGGACGGCTCGGGGATAGACCCGGCGATGGTCGGAGGGGGCGACTTCCCGGGGACAGACGGCTCAGGTATTGACCCGGAGACGGTCGGAGCGGGCGACTGCCCGGGGACGGACGGCTTGGGTATTGACCCAGAGACGGTCGGAGCGGGCGACAGCCCGGGGACGGACGGCTTGGGTATTGACTCGGAGACGGTCGGAGCGGACGACAGCCCGGGGATGGACGGCTGGGGAATTGACCCGGCGACGGTCGGAGCGCGCGACTGCCCGGGGATGGACGGCTCGGGAATTGACCCGGCGACGGTCGGAGCGGGGGAGGTTCAGGGACACACGGAGCGGGCAACGGCCCGGCAACAGACGGCGCGGGCAATGGCCCGGTGACAGACGGCTCGGGCATCGGCCCGGTGACAGACAGCATGGGCATCACCCCGGCGACAGGCAGAGCAAGCAATGGCCCTGAGGCAGAGTTGAGCGCGGGCGCCGGCCCAGGGACGGGTGGGGGCACTGGCGCTGACTCGACCCCCGACGAATACGGAGAACTCGATTTCAATTTGGGCACGTGCGCAGGTTCTATTTCAAACGAGAACAAATAAACCAATTCTGGTTCCGGCGTGAGCGAGGGCAATGAGTCCGAGACAGATATGGATGCGGGCGCTGGTCTCGCAGTGGACGGAAGCAGTAATGCCGCCTCCATAACCGACTGAGACGAGGGCCCTTCTCCACTTACCGTAGTGCTGTGCGAAGCGGAGGAGTCGGTCCTGGGCCATGGCTGCTGCTGACCCGCCTCCGGACAGCTCTCCGTGCGCACCTCGAGCTCATCCAGTGCCGTAATGACCCCAGCTTGAAAGTGGTCCATCCAGAACCGTGCCTCCTTCACCCATTTCTACAGCTGCTCTCGGGTGGTGGGGTGATCAACTTGGAGGCCTGACTAGGAAGAATGCCAGAGGATTCAGTCCATAACTTATCAGCACAACGCTGAGCATGGTTATGGTGCAGTCCATCTGTTCTTCGCCCTCCTCCACCTCCTGCTGAATCTCCGCATCTTCGGGGTGTAGTCCCCCCAGGACTGGATCATCCTGATGAGGTCCACGGGGACGTATATATGGCTGGGACATTCTGTCATGAACTGGCAGCCCGAGAGACGCGCCGTGACCGCGGTGTCGGTTTTTATGCCCCATAAGCAGGACCCCAGATCCACAAAAAGGCAGAGAGAGAGTTCAGGGAGCTCAGAAAGTTTTATTAACAAAATCCCAAAAACAAAAATGGGAAAAATAACTTCTACTTTTATCTTGAAAAAAGAACAGGAACTCTCAATCCCAAAAAAAAAATACAAACAAAGGAAATAATATCAGGAAAGCATAACCTTGGCAAGACTCTGAAGCATTCAGCAAAAAGACATCCGTGAGGCATCAGAGCGCAATGTCCCAGCAAAGAAATTACAAAAACGGGTTCCTTAAATACCCAACTAAATCACACACAGCTGAAACAAAACAGGCATAATTGGGTGACGCAGTGAAGCCTCAACTCCGCCCTCTGGCAGCGGGAAGTCGTCACGCCACGGCAGGATCATGACAGAAAGAAAGAACATTCATCTCAAAATTTCATAACATACTTACAGTTTGGCTACAAATATATCCTTATAGAGAAGAAAATACAATTTTATCATTTGCACGCATTACGCATTATACTGAATAATTTTTCGTAAAACGAAGCGAAAAAACCTTTGCATATCATTTCGTAAAATGAATTTTTCATGTACTGAAGCTTTTGTATCTCGAGGTTACACTGTATATTAAAATCCAAGTTCTGTATGTGTGTTGATGTAATAGATTTTAGTAAACTGTTTTTAATTAAATCTGTTTGTTGTGTGTGCCTTTTCATCTTTACTCAGGACGAGTACTCCATTTTCCCACAGTCTCACTCAATGGACATTCACGGTTATGTTCTTGTGTACTCAGTCACCTCAATGAAAAGGTTGGTACTTGTTGTGTAGTTAATCGGGTAGTAAACTGGTTGGTCCAAGTTTGAAGGTCAGAATAAGTTCAGCTCTTGTCTTTTCTCCCCATGTGTATCCTGAAATATGTACCATTGATGCTAGCTTCGAAGTGGTTCAGGTTCTACATGACAAGCTGCTTGACATGGTTGGAAAAATACAGTAAGTGTGTGTGTGTGTGCATGTATTTGATTAAATGTTTGTGAAAGAGAAATGTGATTGTGGGGAAAATGTCTTTTTGCAGAGTACCTACTGTACTGGTTGGAAATAAAAAAGACCTTCACATGGAAAGGTAAGCAGCCCATATTAAGCTAAAATAAAGAATGTGAAGAATGCTAGATGACACCCCCCAACACACTCTCTCTCTCTCCCCCTCTCTCTGGCATTCTCAAGAGTTATTAAACCAGAAGAAGGCAAGAAATTGGCCGACTCTTGGGGAGCTGCCTTTATGGAATCATCTGCTAAAGAAAACCAGGTAACATTAATTAAATACTCTTGATGTCATCAATGTTTTACATGTATATAATTATTATGTTGTACTTACAGACGGCTGTAGAAGTTTTTAAGCAGATTATTTTGGAAATGGAGAAAGCAGACGGAAACATCCCATCTGAGGTGAAGAAATGTTACGTGATGTAGCTGCTGGTTTCTTTTAAACCCACAGCAATCTGCCTGGCCAAAGTTAAGAGTGATATCATCATCATCAGTCAGCACAATGCAGTGTTGTGGTGGAACTGTTGTTCTAAAACTTTACCCTCTCCTCACAGCAAATGTAAAGATTTATATACGAATTT
This sequence comes from Euristhmus nudiceps, assembly GCA_030068295.1. Taxonomy (NCBI): domain Eukaryota; kingdom Metazoa; phylum Chordata; class Actinopteri; order Siluriformes; family Plotosidae; genus Euristhmus; species Euristhmus nudiceps. The sequence goes on along the minus strand of JAQNCB010000006.1, from coordinate 28,330,940 downwards.
AATTGAAACTGAAAAAAAGCATGAAGAATGGCAAATTGCTCCAGGAAAAAAAATATCACGCAGAAGGGAAAGTGAATATATCTAGCCTCTGTTTCACTGTTCATCTTTAATCAAAATATTTAAAGGCAGAGTTTCAGTGAATTTTAAAAGTCTCCAGTGTTTAGGGCTCTAGGCTGTAAAACTTCTAGGAACCCCCCCCCCCCCCCCCCCTTTTTTTTTTTTTTTTTTTTAAATGGCCGGTTGGCAAAAAATTTAAATCATACCAATTTTTTGATTCCTTGAAAGCTAATACTGACCCTAACACTGAGACCATTGGCATGCAAATTTCCCTGCTATTTTTAAAAAAAACCATAAAGTGAAAATAAAACGAACTCCTAAGTTCCTTTATTTTGTATACTTCATCTGCAGACCATGCTGACAAAAATTGTGCAATGAATTTTAATCTGGCTATCCATTTCAAAGTTACGAATCAATCATATTTTCTGGGCTGTCCCATAACAGCCAATATCTTGTGATATGATATGGTCCAGACAAATCCTTAGACAATGCTGCATCTGATAAAGTGTCCATACATCAAGAGCCAATTAAGCTTATCTGTAATTTGGTATCCTTATACTTGGGTTCATGTCTCTACTTTTTTAAAGCACCAATTGGCTGGATTACCAAGATGGTCACCAGATGGCCAATCATGTTCAAGAAGCCACTATTTGCCGTTCTGAGTGTCTGACCTATATGAAATTACCAGATCCCCGCTCATAGCACATGGAAGCTATTTACCAAATCTGAAACAGAAAGTTGCCGTTACAGCATGCTTACATTTTTTCACATCACAGCAGCACTGTTAGGAGCAAAAATAATTTCATGTAAGTACTTAAAATTGTCCACAGTACATAATACTATATTTCTATCCCAAAATCCCCCAGTATTTCAATTTCATGAAAATAAATAATGCATCAAAATAAGGTTGTCTGAAATGATGTATGAGAATTGCCACCCAATAAGATTTTAAACTTTTAAATGAAACTGAAATTGTTTTTTGATTCAAAGCTTCAGACTTAAACTTTGACTCACTACCACAATCATTTTTAGATGTGTGAAATTTTGGAAAATCCCATCCAAAGGTTTTGCTGCATCTGACACATTTCAATAATCAATCATAATTATTTCTTGGTATCCTCTGTAATTTAGCTCATTTTGACCCATTTTACCTATCGAAATATAAATATTATCAAGCCAAATGTTTATTACATGGGCTTTAGGTTTTATTTTATTTATTGTGAAGGTAAGATTCTATCAAGACTTGGATTTGTTTGGGGCCATCATATTTGAAAGATTGCAAAGTTTCTTGGAAGTATTGATGTCATCGGCTCGAATAGTGTCGCGGTGTTAACAGTATGTCTTGTGGAATCCATCATTCAAAAGAAAAAAACTTCTTGGATGCATTCATATTTTGCCGTCAGTTTGAACCGGAGTAATTTTCAAGTAAAAGTGGAATCTAGTTGGGAAATTGATGAGGAAAGCTAGTTAAACTGTGAGATAGATCAGGGAAATGTTATGGTTAGCTGTAACTACACTTCTCTTTCAATTTTGGTTTCCCTGCTTATGGTTTTTCAAACATCCTGAAACCTTGTTTTAAATAAATCCTTTAATTTTTATGCCCCATGAATAATGATGGCGACTTTTTCCTTTCTTTTTTTCCTTTTTGCTTTTGAGGTAAAGTGATTAATCACTTTCTATGAATGTCATATTAGGTGTAAATTAGGAGTTGCAGTTTCAAGTCCAGTATGAACTTTATTTTTGTACAGTTAAAAGCATGTCTCACATAATCCCATTCTGCTGGGTTTTTGTTTTTTTCTTCCCCAATTTATCAAAGTAATACAACCTGGTGTCAGACATTTGAAATTAATATTTCAGTATTTATATTTGATTTGAATCACTTAAAAAAAAAAAAAAAAAAAAAAAATTTTTTTTTTTTTTTTTTGAGGAAGCTAGAAAAAAGGAGCTGGAAAATAAGCTAATGATAACTTGACAATAGCATAATGTTCCAATTTGGAGTGGGAAAGAAAAGCCCTCATGGAGGAGCTGGGCTGGTGACATATTTTCAGTCTGGTTTACCGGCTTCAGTCTGAATCATTCCACAATTGTGGTTCACCTTGCTGTTTTTATGGCTCATTTATCTAAATCCAGATCTGTCCAGATCATTTCATTTTCTAGCAGCTGACCTCAAAATATGAGCACAATTTCAGGTGGCATGTGCGTTGAAACCCAGCAAGTACTGTCAAAATTGCATCAAAACCTCAAGGGCAACAGTACGTACAGTAAGTAATTAGCAACTGTATTAAACTTTTAAGCGCCAGTGTTTAAAATTGAAGGATTATTTAGTTTGACATCTCGGTGTCCAAGGTGCTTTATGGCATGTTTTTCCACTTTAATGGTGTCATATATGTGTTGAACCTGCATAGATAGATACATTGTGTTAGGTATGTGTTCTGAGAAGCTCTTCAGGTCTTCTTTCTTTTGTAGTCTGAGAAAGCACATTGTTTACTAGATACATGGGATTGGATTGGATTTGACGTTGATAGTTTAGGCTTGGTTAGTTGAACTTATTAACCATATTGTGGAAATCCAACATATCGAATACTAAAATATTTGTACACTTGAACAGCCATTTGCTTTAATTCAGTTTTTTGTTTTGGATTGGGGGGGTCTTTAAGAAAGGTGATGCGCTCTTAAGTGCCTTTGTTACCATACCAAACCATGTTTAGTCTGTAAATATATGTGTGATCCCAAACACAGCCATGGTATTGTTATTCAATTTACTTTGTCATTTATTCCAAAAACTAGTAGGTGGATGTTGGATCAATCACATGGTTTTGGGTGGAGATGTAAAAGTAGGGATTAAAAACTGTGTGAAATAAGAGGTTAATTTGCAATTAGAAAATGGGTTTTCAGGCAAACCCTGCTGACCTACAAATAAGTAGGAAGTTACCCAGAGGTTACCTTTGAAGGGAAGAAAGTCACCAGCAAAAATTGGTCATAAAATGTTCATGGTGCTCTTTCAGGCCTTTTCTGTTTAGTATTACAAACTTTATATTTTTGGGGAGTTCTCTTGTGATTTGCCCATAAACCTCCGAGTCTGCTGTGTAGGGTTGTAGTTAATTCAGAAAAAAAATTGCTGTAACCAATTTTGTAGATACAAATAAAATCTTTACTTCTTTAAATCTGGTCTTCTTTCAGTGTGACTGATGGATGAATGACGATCAAAAACATTTTAATATTAGTCGTGACTTTTATTATTGTCATGTTTTGTTACACTGGTTTCATTCTATCAAGTTTCTGGGGTGAACCCGACAGTAGTCTAATGAGGTAAGTGTATATTGAAAGGTTCTTTGTTTCATCGGGTTTAACTGACACGTTTTAATATATAAAAAGTAATAAAAAAAAAAAAGTATGATTTATTTATTATAATCCCATGTCACATTGTACATTTTTCTCCCATCTTATTTGAGTAAGCAAACATTCCTAATTTTTATATGGTGCCTCCAGATAAAGGTGATGATCTTGCAAAAAATTATTTACTTAATTAAAATATCAATAAATGTAATATGTGGAAAAATGAAGTTCACCCTTGGCCTCAGAAGCTAGTATATGATGCAGAATTCATAGTTAAACCAGTAGCCAGAAGCTGCCTAATCCCTGAGACATCAAAGTCACCCCAAACCCTTATGATTTGCCAAATATTCATTTGCAAATATACTGTTGCTCTATTCTTTTTGGACGGCAAGGATTTTTCCTGGAATACCTGCCATACAGAGCATATTTGTCCAATGTCTTTCTGACTGGAGCTTTATACAACTTTGCAACATCAGATGCAAGACCTGCCTGCAGATTCAATGATGGAAGTTTTAGACTTTTTTTTTTTTTTCGATATGAGTATTTGGACAGTGTCACTGTTTTTGTATGTGTGTTACCGTACAACACCACAGTGAATTTGAAATCAAGAGGCCTAACAAAAAAATGCATTAACCATTTACAGATCTTGTCCCACCGTTCTTGTAGGCTCAACAATAATTGAAAATACGAATAGAATTACAAATCCTTTGTAACCTGTGACCAGTCTATCACTAGGCTATTACTGAAGCCATATACCGCTGCTGCTTGTTTGTGCCTCTTTTTGCTTTCCAATATTCATTCATTCATTTTCTAAGCCTCTTAAGCCCAATTAGGGCCAAGGGGAAGCTAACACCCCTCACATCCAACTCTGGACGAAGGCAGGATACACCCTGAAGATATCATCAGACCATTGTAGCTCAAATATTGCCTGCCAGTTTCAAAATCTGCACCAAACTCCGCAGCACCAATATATGCCACTGGTCATCTGAAAAGAATCAAGAAATGGCTGCTAATCCTCTTCCATATTCATTGTCTAGACAGACATTCTCATCAGTCACAAACCATACACAGTCCTACTGTGTTACAGAAACAGTAGGAAAAGTCAGCCAACAAAAGGTGGACGAGGTTACTCAGAAATGTCCTTATAGCAGGAAGGCCTTATCCACTTAGGGCATTACTCATGCAGGAAAGCAGCTAATCGACCCATGACTAGTGGAAGAGTGAAAACTGGTTCAGGAGTTCATGGTATTCTGCCAAGAATTCCTCCAAGCAGCTTTAAGCTGCAACACTTTAACACTGTTGTTACACAGGTGTTGGGTTGCACCTGAAGTCACATCCACCTCATTAGGAATGCAGGACACAAACTGGGGGTAAACTAAGCTGGCTGTTTATAAAGTGCTCTACTGCGAAGACTCCTTACAGAGAATAAAAGGGCCTACACTTGCTATTTTGGTCTCTTTAAATTATAAAGCAGTAAGTTTTTTATTTGTCTGTTTGTTTTACGAGGACCCATTGAAGAGAATAAATCAGGTGCATCACGCAGGAATTACTCAAAAAGACAGCTTCTGAATCTTTCACTCTGGACAACAGGAGCCAAATCCCAGTGTGCATATGCTTGCAGTGATGACTTCATCCACAGTGCGTAACTCTGATCTATTCTATTTGGGATAGAAAGAGACATTTTCTGTGATAATGTGTGATGTTTGGGGGATTATTTTAGCACAGAAGGCTTATTTGGCTCTTTTGTCAGAGTTACCATGTTAAACACAAATGTTTTCCTTTCTTATTTGGAATCTGAGTAATCTGTATAAATGCAGTGATGACGACTGCACTCGTACAGTGAAGCTTGGTATAAAGGACAAAATAATAAAGCAGATAGAAAAAGACAACATGAAGAACAAGTGAATTCAGCAGTAAAATATTTGTGCTTCACGACTTTGCCACATCCATTGCACCAGCGTACAGTAAGAGATTAAATTAAAACTCCCCCAGGAAAAATGATACAGGATTTACAAAACCAGAGAAGTTGGCACATTATATAAATTTTAGATAAAAACAGAATACAATGATTTGCAAATCCTTTTCAACTTGTATTCAAGTGAATACTCTGCAAAGACAAGATGTTTAATATTCAAACTGAGAAACTTTTTTTTTTTTTTTGCAAATAATCATTAACTTTGAATGTAAAGGCAGCAACACATTGCAAAAAAGTTGGCACAGGGATCTTTTTACCACTGTGTTACATCGCTTTTCCTTTTAACGACACTCAGTAAACGTTTGGGAACTGAGGAGACCAATTTTTGAAGCTTTTCAGGTGGAAATGTTTCCCATTCTTGCTTTATGTACAGCTTAAGTTGTGCAACAGTCCGGGGTCTCCGTTGTCGTATTTTACGCTTCATAATGCGCCACACATTTTCAATGGAAGCGAGCTCGTATCTCAAAAAACTCGTATCTCAAGGTACCACTGTATATCCTATTGGTGTTTAAACAGAACTAGTTTTGGAACTATTTTCTTGCTTCCTCTCCTGCCATCTTCTCTGTGTGTGATGTAGTCAATGTAAGCATGTGTGATTAGTTAAAACAGATGTCACGCAAACTTTGGCTTAACTTTTACAATCAAACGTTTTGATAATATCTGGAACTGCAATGTTAGAATATTAAATAAGCAGGACAAATAGGAGCCTTGACATGGGACAAAAATGACTTCAATTTCAATAAATTCAGCTAGTGTCTCCAGATAAACCGGACAACAGCATCATCTGTTGACACTGAAAAATAAACAAAAACATTGTGGTGTTTCCAGAAGAGAATTTATAAGCATATAAAACCTGATGATGTGTCGGCTGAGTGGTGATGCAAGGGGATAGTGCGTTGACCTGAGTTTGAATCCCGCTGCTCTTCATTTAATTATCTAAAAGTTTATTCATTTATTTTTGCTTTTTCATATTTTTTAGACATGACATATGTTTCACTTTATTGAACAACAAAGTGGAGCACGAGATTTCATTCTGAAGGAGAGTACTCAAGACTCAAGACTCAAGACAGGTTTATTGTCAAATGTGTCATATGCAAAACATACAGCACAGATGAAATT
>JAQNCB010000006.1:28271366-28281962 GCA_030068295.1 Euristhmus nudiceps | reverse complement strand
TAGAACTGTATTGCACACTGCTTGGGTTGAACAAATCCATAAATCATCTGGTTTTCACAAGAAACATAATGAGTTCTACTGATTTAAAATGCCAAAATTGATCAGATATTTAAGAACGAAAGATGAAGAGTTCTATTTGCCTTGTGCTCATCATGCTGATGTTACAGCGCTACACCGGAGGCTGCTCCAGCTGCTGGTCGAGACAGAACAAAGCCATGATGACCGTGAGCATGTTGAGCGCCTATGGGTGCTGCTCTTGACCGCATTAGAGAACTTCCAGCAGGAACTTCAAAGGGTCATCGCACTTCAAGAGAGCTTTCCTATTGCTGTGCAGAAGGACAGACACGCCCTGGTAAACACAGGCACCTCTGGAGGAGGAACTGAGGTGGCAGGTCGTGCTGCCATGGTCCAGAGCCCCTGGGTGGTGATAGAGTGCAAGGAGAAGCCGGACCTCAAAGATCACGTGTTGGAGATTGAAACCATGATCCAGGAAATGTTGCAGAGGGTAAATGTTCCACTGTGGTCGGTGGAGCCAGTGCAAAAGGCCTGGGCAGAGGGAACACAGGAAGAGGATGACGATGCCTCGGAAGAGATTATGGAGGTTGAAGTGGTGGCACAGGAGGAAAAAAAAGGCTGTTGCACTCATTCTAACTGTAGATTAGGATGCATATTCTGTTTACTCACCTAAAGCCATTTTCAGCCATGCAGCTAGTGGGAAAAATCAGTCTTCAGGCCATAATTAATTTGGCATGCCTTGCTTTTTATAACCAATTCAAGAATCATGAGCCATCTGGGAACCAAGAAGTCTTCACAGAGTGGAGTTCATGCTGCACAGTAGCACTTACCAGGCAATACCGCCCCCTATCTTCAAGTGCCACTAAACAAACTATAAAGGTCTGTTTAAAAATGGAGCTGTGATTCACATCAGGGATCCGACTATTCTTCAGAGGGGGAAAAAATACAGGAAGAATGGTGGTGGGGGGGGGGAGGCAATACTGTATACTGAATTTTTTCCCAACTTACCTTAAAATACAAAACTTAGAATATATTGTAAAAAAATTTAACTGCTTTCAAGTAAGAGTTCTCAAGAAATATGTAAATAAATAAATAAAATATAGAAATCTTATTTTAGTCTGCTTTTTTTTGTTTGTTTCCACATAGTACTGTACGTATATACTACAGTGAAAGAAAGCAGACGCTGTTACACAGGGATTATGCACCCACCCTCGCCTGCACCCAGAGCACATGTGCTCATCTGGATATTAAAAATAATAAAAAAAAAAACCTGTGTGCTTCTGTTTCCATGTAGTATATACTAAAACATTTAGAGCATTTAGGAGGCACTCTTACCCTGTGCCATGAATGTAGAGCAGGGGTGTTCAATCCTGCTCCTGGAGAGCTACCTTCCTGAATATGTTCGCTCCAACCCTAATCATACCCACCTGACCATCCAGTCATCTAATCAAGGCTTCAGACTTTGAAATGAGTCTTCATTTCATTGGACGGCTTTCGAATAAAAGCTTCTCAAAACATTTGATGGACAAACTCCTTTAACTGTAATAATACAGTGGAACCTCGAGATACGAAAGCTTCAGTACACAAAAAGTTAATTTTACAAAATGATATGCAAACTTTTTTTTTTTGCTTCATTTTACGAAAGAAACACAACACAAATTCCCATCATGCTCAGTACCATGATCCTGCTCTCCAATTGGTCAAATCTCTCTCATCAAGCATCAGTCATGGGGAAGTGAGTCAAGATCCACACTCCAGTCCAGCTGGTGGCGGTAATACACCTTCAGTCGGTTTGTCAATCGCCAAAAAAAGGAAGATAAGAAGAATCCAATGTGTTTTAAGTGTAAATAAGTTTGTTACCTACCATTTATTTTCTGCCATTTTTATTATTTTATTTGCCCTCCTCCTCACCACTTTCGGACATCACCTCACTCGAATGGTTCCACATTTTCCTATTTTCTGCATTATGTTCCATTATCGACTTCATTTACAGGCATTATCGGTTAGGAATATTGAATTTTTCAAATGTATTTGGCTCTTGTTTCATTCTGGTTTTACCCTCATTATAAAATTTAATGTGGTGTTTTTGTAGAGCTTGGAACGAAGTAGGCGATTTACACGTAAAACAATTCATTATACGAAAAAATTCATTACGAAAGCCACTCTGTAACGAATTAATTTCGTATCTCGAGGTACCCCTGTATCATCCAATACCACACTTATTTCATGTAGATTATTTTGATTTGCACAATATTTCATCTATTACACAACTTTCCACTTGCCTAGAGACAAGTTACACGACCGATTCTTCTTGGCCTATGTATTTTGAGTTGTCATGGTTTCACTCAAACTCATTTCAACTCAAGACATCGGTCCAATAAAAGAATAAAAACATCCCAACGGTCCCTGCCATGATACCATGTTGAGAATAACCTCCTGTATGAATCTTTTAAACACACACACAACCACATCTTTATTGGAATTAAGTGAATAAGTATAAATCAAGTCCACCGACTGAATGGCATTTCAATGAGACAGGTTTATTCAACATACAAATATTGTACAGAAACAGACTCGGTGATTAAATTTACATAGTCATGGACAAAAACGAACAGTGTCACACAGTGAGATAAAACAGAAGAGGCAGACATGCCCAAGTTTGATGGTCAATTCTTGTAGGTTGCGTGCAAATGAGCTTTGAAGGCTAAAACAACAGACATACACACACAGAGAGAGTGAGAGTGATGACTCCCACTTTGGAAACAAATGGTACCACAAGTTAATCAAAAATGATTAATGATGCCCATTACAGGCACTTACCTTCCTGATTATCCCATAATTCTGCAGCTGCAGAGTTCATAGGGCTATCATTGTTGGGTTCTTTTATAAAACAAGGCGGTGTGGGGGGTAGAGATTAGTAGATAGCTGACACCAAGTTATCAGACACTACCATGACAGTAATAATTGTCTTCGACAACTTACCTCCAAGTAAACTCTGAATGGACAGCAGAATGGATCGCACGTCATAGAGAGCAGACCACTTCTCTTTCAGAATGTCTAAGCAGATAAACCCATTCTCATCAACATTGGGATGGAAGCAAGAAGTGACGAATTTCACCCGAGGAGCGTTGTATGGGTATCCACTGGGGAACTCCAACGAGAGCTTATACCTCAGACCTTCATACACCTCGACAAGACAAGAAAAAAAAAATAAATAAAAGATCATAGTCTGACCTTCACGCAAGAAAGAAAGGAGGAGAAGAAAGAGGAAGGAGAACAAAAAAAAAAAAAAAAAAAAAAAAAAGTCAGTGAGCAAAACCGCATTAAACTAACAAATGGTTCCGTGACAAACAAAGTTGCTCTAACCTGAATTTGGGGCGCAGCCAATACAAACAGGCCATACAAAGGGGTTAAACTTACTGTTCCCTGAGCGCCGTCTATTGTACCAATCCATTTGAAGAGATTGTCCGACTCGGGGAATGCTGATATTCCTTTGTCTCCTGACATCTGCAATACAACAAACACTTGCAGAACAACTGTACATGTCTATATGCATACATACTGACACCAGTAATTCTGAAGACTCACCATGAGTGTCATCAGCTCTTGTTGAAGCCTGAGAAGACACGACAAGGACACGATGAATGAGTTTTCACATATCCAGGACCCAATGATGCGTTAATTTTAGATTTCAAAAGACGTGTTGCCCTGATGGTTAAAGTAAAATGAGTGTATTGTTTGGTTACGAGACTTGAACGCCAAAACCTCGTTGCCTCTGCCAGAAGGTTCTGCTCAGGCCACAGACAGAGCCAAACATGATTCTTACACAAAATCAATAAGGTTAGAACTCCACCCATGAACACCCTCAGGGCGGCACAGGGGGCGTCCTGGTCAAAACATCCACCTCACAGCATGAAAACCTGGCGCTTGAGTCCTGCGCTCAACAAAGGCGCTTCTATGTGGAGTCTTGCTTGCATAGGTTTCCTCCAGGAACTTCAGCTTCCTCCTACGGTCCAAATACTTGCACAATAGGCCAAACGGCTGTTCCAAATGCCCCAGGATGCAAGTGCGAATTTTTATATACATGTGTGTTGCCCAGCAATGGTCAGACGAGCCATTCAGGACCCCACCTTCACCAAGTGTCAACTGAGACAGCACCCCAAGACCCTTAAACCAAGGTTTAAGTGATATAGCAAACGAGAGTGATGATATTCTGTAATCAATTTGGAATGTACGTCATAGAGTGCGAGTCCCAAACACGTACAAGCACCGCATGACTCCAACTAACGGCAGCCTATTGTACCATAGGGACAGCGCCGAAAATACACCTCTGTATTCACACAAACAAATCAAACGTCAAACTCTTTCAGACTCTGATGTTTTAATGTCCACAACCCAGGCACTGTAAGAAGAAGGGACTTGATCCTATCATGGCCTTTTAGGTGGGTGTGGCAAATCGGGCACTTAGTTACTTCAGCAATATTATCCGTCATTCAAAAGTATTTTCTCGTTTCTGATTGGTGGATAGCCTTCACATCGACTCCCTTGCTGTACCTTTACTCCCAGAGAGCACTAGCAGGAAAATTCCTTCATGGTTTTAAGACCTGAGACATTCTCCTCACAACAAGCAGATAACTCCAAAAGGATGTTCAGTGATTATTCAGCTCTTGGCGAGCTGGAAATTTTGTGACGTGGCCCTCAGTGAAAATGACGGACACCCTGGAACAGTGTTCAGCTCAGCGCAAAACACAGAGCTCACTTGACCCACTCCTGTTACAATTATACTGTACAAGTACAGTAAAACCTCGAGTTACGGAAGCTTCAGTACATGAAAATTTCATTTTACAAAATGATATGCAAAGATTTTTTCACTTCGTTTTACGAAAAATTATTCAGCATACGAAATAAACAAAATCGCTCGCAGATAAATAAAAAATTCGAGCCGTAAACGCGCCCTGCCCACCCAATTGGTCAGAATCTTTCCCATCATGATCAGTACCATGATCCTGCTCTCCTACTGGCCGAAGTCCAAAGGTCAGAAGGTCAAAGTGATCCGAAAGAACAGAATGGAAAAAGAATCCGATGAAAATTAGAAACTGAAAAAAAGAGAAATCACATGTTAATGTTTCCTGCCATTTATTTTCTGTCATTCGCCCTCCTCCTCACAACAGACATTGCCTCACTTAAAAGGTGAGGTTCCACATCACATTTTCCTTTTTTTTTTTTTTTTTGCACCTTGTTCTATTATCTACTTCATTTACAGGTATTAACGGTTAGGTTCGGTATATTGAATGATTCAAATGTATTTGGCTCTTATTTCATTCTGGTTTTACCCTTATTATAAAATTTAATGTGGTGTTTTTAATCGAGCTTGGAACGAATTAGGCGATTCATATGCAAAACGTGATTCATTATACAAAAAAAATAATGATACGAAAGCCACTCCGGAACGGACTCATTTCGTATCTCGAGGTTCCACTGTATTTAATGTGCTTTCATTATACTCCCATGTATATACACCAAAACAATGTTCAACCTCTCAGCACAGGTCAAAAACGCATGACCTAAAGCAGTAACATAACCAGTGTTGGGGATCAGTAATGTACAGTTCACTCAGGTTATTGGGGATCGAGTCAAGTGAGTTAATTGAGCTGACTTGAGTATTTATTTGTAATTTCCGTTGCATGTTGTCTGAAAATATAGCAATATGAACACGCTCTTGAAATGTTCTGTATGTGAATAGATAAATGTTAAATACATTTAAAAAAAAAAAAAAAAAAAAAAAAAAAAAAAAAGGCAACTCAAGCCACAATATTTTGCCCTCAATAAGATCGGAAATGACTGTTGGTGATGAGCTTTGGCTCGATCATGCAAACACTACAAACAGACATTCATCTGCTATCAAGGTTTTATCATCAACAGGGTCACATGAGACCCTGGAGTCCCAGGACGAGGGGCATGAGTTAAAGTTGTAGAGATGCCAGTGCACCAAGGAGCACTTAAAACACTTAAAGGACTGTCATTTCATGCAGGTTGGAGGAAACCCACATACAACGAGAGAGAGAGAGAGAGAGAGAGAGAGAACATAACACACATACTCTGTGCACATAGCACAGATTCTCGAGCTGTGCGGAAGGAATTGTAGGTGTGTGTGTGTGTGTGTGTGTGTGTGTGTGAGAAGGTTGAGCACTGAACCCTACTGCATTTCACACCAAGTTTATATTTATGACTTGCACACCTTTTGGTAACAGAGCCCTTCGATGCACTTCCGGCCATTTCGTTTCCTTTTAATGCAGCTGGAGATGAAGCTGCAGCAGGATCCAGGTTCTGGGAGGCCATGGCTTACAGTCTGAACACATGAAAAAAAAATCACAACCCGACAGTTACAGGCAATTACTCAACCTCAACAAGTGTCAAACCTGCAGCTCTGCTCTGCTGCATGCAACATGTTTGCATGCATGCAAGGCGGCTAGTTCTCACCTGGAAATAAACAAACCCTGGTGACAGTCGTAAAAATACACTAATTATACAGGATATATATGTTTTCCCTTACACAAGCTGTTTTTGTGTTAAAAGAAAGATAATTATCAAGGTTTTGTATTTTTTTTTAAAAATAATTTAGCATCTAAATATGCTTCATTTTGCTAACTGATGAACCAAAGCAGTCACACTTATTTAATAATATTTATATACTGCTTGATAGTCGGTTTATCCCTCATATTTAAGTGATATTTTTAAAAGAAATTGATTAAAACGAAGATAAAGACTTTTATTTTTTATTATTTAGCTCTTCGATGCTTGCAGTTAGCCGCAGTAAAAACACCAACGTTAGCTAGCACTTAGCTACCAGTGATAACCATAACATTTAAGAAAATACAAATACTACATAATTACACCATGCATATGTTGATATTTAATGTTAGCCATAAGTAAAGGCTAGTTAGAAAATAGCTACAAGTATCAGGATGCTAATATACCGGTAGTGTTAGCTAAGCTGGCTAACGGTAACTTCTAGAACAATCCAGCTGCAGTGATACAAAATAACCGTTTATTTAAAATATCTCCCTGGTTACTTGGTCAGTTTGTCTAAATGTTAAATTAGAAAACGTGTTGCGGTTTACATAAAAAAAAAACACTACATTTTATTATAAACATACTTTACCAGGTCTATGCGGTCTTTTGAACCAACAGTACTGTCGGAGGAGTTCAGTCAGATTTTTTAAAAAATTATATCCCGCCCCCCCGTTTAAACTGACTTTCTCTCAAGCAATTCTCCACCCCCAGCCAGTGGGCCCGACCAATCACGTCAGAGGTTGCGAACGATCAACTGGGAGGGACATAGCATTCGGAAATGACGTTTTTACAAAGCCAACAAACTGATTGGAGGACACGTTTACATGGGTGTCTCTATAACCGTTGAAGATCTTGCAGCAGAACACACACAAACAGACATCTCACTGCTTAGATACTTTAAAATGTCTCATTTCAGAAAGGAAAGCAGCTTGCACAGAATATAAGTTTATTTTATACCACAAAAGCTTTTTTTTTTGGGTCCAAAATAAGTTACATTTTGTCCCTCATCACTAGAAATAATTTAAATCTAGTCATCTAAACTAGATATGCCATAAACTCTCACCTCAATCACATCAGTCAAAATGTGGCACTTCTTGTTTACATTACAGTACAACTACATCTGCAAAAGAAAAGGTTTCTTAACCATCTAAATGACTAATGTAATTAAAACAGAAAATTCAACATGCAGAATACTGTATCGATGCAAAGTAAATTCCCTTTTTTTGGGTGTGTAAATGACAAATTTAAAAAATAAAAATCTCTGGTATCATGTAAAATCTTTCAGAATGCATAACACAGCAAAAAAGTTTACAGATAATGCAAAGGTAAAGGAGGAAAAGTGAGAGCATACATACATACATACACAACCGTCTTCTCATACAAAACCCATGTAAGAAAATAAATATATACACACTTATAGAAATTTAACGCTATGTTTGTGATTAAGGTGGAAAAAAAAATTCTACCTGATATCTCCAATAATACCGACTTGTGAAAACCTGGTGACACTTTTCCTGCACGTGTGCGCAGACAACAACAAAACTGCCAGGCTTGATTGTAAAGTCCGGATCTACTGTGTAATATGAAATACAAATATTCATAGAATTTCAAATATGAGACTGAACCTATTTTCATCATCAACGGCCGCGTGTCCTGGTCCTACACTGCCCGGTCAAGCCAGATTGCAGTGACGGCAAAGTATTCAAAATTAGGAAAACCAAATTTCTAACTCCCAAGGCTTGAAGCAAAGAAAATTTCAAGTATAACACCACTCCAAATATGTTCAAATTTATTTTCTTTAAATCACCTTCCAGCAAAAACCGATTAACTTTCAGGTCATTTTTCTCAAAGCAATGATTTTGCAGTCACTACAGTCTGGCTTGTCATGGCAGTACAGGTCTGGGATCAGATTCCCCGCCCTTTAACAAGGAATACATCTATTATTAAAAAAAAGTACATTTATTGTACAGGATGACCCAATAATAAAACCTCCCACATTTAAAAGCTAAATAAATAATAAAAAAAAACATTAACAAGAATGAAATTATTATTTGCACACATGAAAATTCATTCAATACAGTTTTTATTAATTTTGTTTTAAAGATGATTTGCCAAAGGGTGGCCTTCATACATTATCCATACACACACTGTTGGAGGTGATTTCTGAAGGCTGCCATGGCGAGACAATACATGTTGGGTGGAGGAACAGCAGCGAACTCCTGCCGAAAAGCAACCTGAAGGGCTTGAAGCATTTGGGGTGGATGAGGATACACTCGTGATTTAAGGTAGCACGACGGGGGGCGGTGGCGTCACAAGGAGTGAGGTCATCAGAACGGGCCGCCACCCATCACCACCAATGAATTGACCCGATCCGGAAACATCTCCCTCATCAATTCGAATGATCTTTCGAGCAGTGTGTGCTGGAGCTCTGTCGTAGTTTTTTGCACGTAAATAATAATTTGATGAGTTTTAACCTTTTATTTCTACCTGGCTTTCAATTTGAGGAAGGTTTTTTGGGTCACCCTGTATAAAAAAAAAATAAGTTGCTTCGAGACAAGCATTTGTACCCTAAAAGCTGTCTATTGTGCCAAGCCACCCCCCCTTTATTTTTAGTCCTTCTCAGATCTCTGAGCTTCCATCGTCTTCTGCATCTTTTCAACCATCCAAATGGGCACCGCAAAGGGCTTCAATTCATCCATCCTCAATTCAGGACTGTCCCTAAGGATGTAAAAGAGGGGGGAAATATTAATTAAGTAACTATATGAATTGCATTACGTTTATACGCACATTCACCCCTGGGGTACACCAACAATACATTCCTAATCCCGAGAAAAAAAATGAAAAAATACAAACCAAAATAAAACCAATTCTGCTGGGATTGAATAACTTTAGTCGATAAAGACACATCAATTGTAAATAGACAACCCATTATTATAGACCTATATCTGTGTTTCTACATTTGATAAAAATTGCAGTAAGTGATAATTGCAATAGATTCAGGAGTCTCCACTGTGGAGACTCCCAGCTCCTTTAGGGTTACCTTTTGGTCCTCTTTGCCATTCTGTGAGTTTTGGTGAACAACCCCCTTTCGGCAGATTTTCTGAGATGCCATATTCTTTTCATTTTGTGATGAAAGATGTAATGGTGCCCTGTAGGATTTTTGAGTTTCAGATGTGTTCATTAAATCAACCTATGCTTGTTTATACACCACAATTTTGTCCCCGACCTGTCTGGAGAGCTCCTTGGTCTTTATGATACCCCTTACTTCATTTTGCCTCTTGATTAGTGATGTTTCAGACTCTCGGGCCTTGAAGAACAGGTGTACCAATTGGACCATATTTAACTAATTAAATAAGATTCCTGAAACTAAATGGTAACACCAGGCCTTATTTTAGGGATTTATAGAACAAGTGGTCGACACGTATGCATAGACTACTTTTTATCATTGCCATGAGATAATTTGAATGATTATTGCATGACTGGCACGTGCAACGCAATAAAGTGACTGTCTATCTTGAAAATATTTTGAATGAATAATAAAACAATTATAGAATATTTCATATAATCACTTAGTTTGAAAATGCTCAGATTATTCTTACTAAACTTGAGGATAATGTTTGGTTTTGTGGAATCAAAAAGGTAGAAGAAAATTAACTTGTTTAAAAAAATAAATAAATAAAAATTCACAGTGACGCTGAAATAGGCTCAATAGCATTAGCTTACTTATATTCTTCACTTAGGGAAAGCTCTCGGATGTCCTCTTCAATCAGTAGATAAGCCTAAAAGCATCAAGTTGTTTAATTTTATTGTGATATATTTCAGAATTATATTTAGTACAACAGATACTGATTCTTACCATCTTTCCACCCGTGGCCCTCATGTGTTGCCTTTCTGCAAGCCACTGCTTATCCTGAGCATCAGCAGCATACTGAAACACACACACAAACACACACACACACACACACACACACACACACACACACACACACACACACACACACACACACA
>JAQNCB010000006.1:28158492-28171945 GCA_030068295.1 Euristhmus nudiceps | reverse complement strand
AAAAAAATTGTATACGCTCTCGTATACAACACCAACTCCAAATTCACCTTGAGCAAGTTTTTGCTAGGAGCCGGCGCTAATAGCATCATGTCACACCGAAGAAGCCGAAGTGGTTCTCCACTATCTTATGGAACCAACAGCAATGATCCCCGTGACCTGGAGAGAAGGATTTTTGTCGGCAATTTGCCCACCGCGCATATGGCGAAGAAGGATATGGAAGATCTGTTCAGAACGTATGGGAAGATACAGGGTTAGTACCCAATGTACACATCCAAAGTTATAATTAGCTGAACTGAAGGATAATTTTAGTTTTTAGTTTTTGAATTTCAGACTTCTAGTGAGAGTGGATGTCTGAAGTTTCATTTAAGAATTGTAATTGGAATTAAACGTCAGAAAGAGAGTATCGACTCGGCTGTATGACTGAAGACCATTTTCCTCCCCCCAAAAATCACCATCCAGAATCATGTGTTCCTCCGTAAAACTGTTCCTTTTTGCAGCATTGTCCCTGTTTCGCGGGTATGGATTTGTGCAGTTTGAAAAGACAGAAGATGCTGAGGCAGCTAAAGCAGGACAAAATGGTCGGATTTATAGAGGTTATAAACTAGGTAAGGCTTTCAACCATGGATCATACCAGAAAGTGCACCTAACATGTCATATGCTGCTTGTGTACTAACGGGCCTTTATTTTAGCCTTAGCTGACAGGGCATTTTATAATAATATCAAACCCAAACTTCGCCTAGTTTTAAAGGTGCAGTTTGTTGTAGGTTTAGAGTTTTATAGATTTCATGAGGTGGGCGAGTAATAAATGTATTATTTATTTAGTCTGGCAATGAGGCCAGTTTGTCCAGTCAAATATTTTTGTTGCCCACAAGCAGGGTCTGAGGGGTTCATAGCCCTTTTTAAAAAAAAAAAAAAAATTTTTATTTTTTTTTTAAAAATCTTATTTATTTATTTATTTATTGCACTTTTCTTCTAACACTATGTTTAGGTTTTTCAGAATTAAACAGCATAAAAAAACTCCCTTTCCAGGCTCTCAAATGATTCTCACAGCTTCAAATCTTCTAACATACCGTATCTTGCCAGGAAAGATCGATTATTCACTGTTCCCTAGGTGGACCAGTAACTTGGGCAGTTTTGAGATGTGCTGGTGCATGAAATATTTTAACACACAGGATCGGGTTCGAAGCCCACCCTGCTCATTTTAACTGTCGAACGGGAAAATGTACATTTTTAATTTGAACGTTTAATGTAGACGGATTTATGGAAGCAAGTTGTGCTTGGTGTCAAAATTTAGGGTGTTTCCTGTACTTTCACACCGTGTCTTTTTTTTTTTTTCTTTTTTTTTCTTTATTTTGTGATACTACCGATCCTACATGCTGATATTGATCTTTGAATCCAAAGGTCAGACAGATATTTTTGATTTTCAACTGCTCGTATGTCATACATAACATAACATAGGGCCTTCATTTTACACAGATTCATTCAGTAGGTAGCCAAGATATAGCACACAGAATTTCTAATGAATGCGGTGATTAGTTTGTATAATGGGTGGCCAAAAGTAATTTTTTAATGGATAAAATCCCAAATTTGTCATTCTTTGTAATATGCAATTATAATATTTAAGCAAACATTTTCACATTTTTTCGGACTATGGATTCCTGTGAAATTATTCGGAAAATTTCAGACCTCTGTCTCTTGTTGTTCAGGAGTTACAGAAGCCTGAAAACGGCTGAAAATTTCGTGTCAATTTTGGTCGCAATTTTAGGGTACCGCCGACCTACTTCAAATGGTCATAACTTTGGAACTGTTTACAATTAAGGCTTGAAATTTTGGATTTTCCCTTCCTGTATAATGTACTAGAAGTATGTAACACTTCCACAAGTTTTCTTAAAATTGGTTGATTTCTTATGGATTTGATCCTTTTGCTTGTGTAATTTATGTTGTTGCAACACAGACACGACACATGGTTAACTTTATTGAACAATATTGTTCAATAAACATAACTCTGTTGTTCCTTCTCCCAGCATGCATGCATTTCTTGAATCATTTACCGTTAACTAACACACCTTCTGAAGTTGCATTAAGTGTAGTAGGACAGGGACACGTGGTTTTTATGGAGTATCGGAGAACAGCAGGACTAAGCTCAAGGACTTGGGAGGTACCACATGATGTTTGTGTCCTTAACGAAAAGATTCAACATCCTGGAATGACAAGGTTTGGTTCTCGTGGAGCATAAAAAACAATACTTGAATGAAATGCAAGGCCATTGCGTATGATTTGCATGTTCCTCCTTTAAAAATAATCCGTCACTTGGATATGCAAGTTCAAACACCTCTTTTCCGCCGTGACTGTGCTCCTGTTGATGTGTGTGGAGGTTGTGCCACCGATTTGTTGATCTGTGTCTCAAAGCTTAGTTTGTCACCCTGTGATTTTGCCCTGC
This sequence comes from Euristhmus nudiceps, assembly GCA_030068295.1. Lineage (NCBI taxonomy): Eukaryota > Metazoa > Chordata > Actinopteri > Siluriformes > Plotosidae > Euristhmus > Euristhmus nudiceps. Next base: position 28,169,505 of record JAQNCB010000006.1, on the reverse strand, counting down.
CATAGAATGTAGCTTGTGTGGCGAGTTTCTTTTTTCTTTTCTTTTTCCGGCCCAGAAAATAAGTCGCCTTGCAGAGAGCTTAGCACCCTCAAAATTACAAACTGCACCTTTAAACTTTTTCACCAAATCCCATTGACTCTTGTACACCATTGCACTTGTCTACAAATGCCTGAGGTGTGGCTGCGTGAAATTGTAGGTTTTAGGGTGATTTGTATCTTTAAGCACCTAACGCATTTGGATGACCTCCGATTTTAAATCTGTTGATCAGAAACTAAGGTAAGTTGAGATAATCTGGCCTTACTTTGTAGTAGTTCTTGTGATAACGGGGCAGTGTTTGAGCTTAGCCTGTATATTATGTGTCGGCAATATGGAGAAATAATGCAAGATGGCATATAAGGAAATATGAGTAAGAAAGGCATGATGAGCATTCAAACAGTGTTCTAGTGTTAGTATAAAGGAACACTTCAGTGAAGTTTACAGCAAAAAATGGAATTGAATTTCTCCTGAATGTTTTATGTTCAATACTATTAAGATAATATTAATATAAGGCAAACGGCAGAATAAATTATTTCTATTTGTCATGTATTTTAGTGCTGTATTTGATTAGCCTGCATGCATTGTTTTAAAAAAAAAAGAAAAAAATTGCATAAAGGTGTGCTTACACGGTAACGATCATGATCCCGATGTTTCAGCCGATTACTTTCCAATACGCACTGACGTTCTCCGATTGTTACCTGATATTTACTTGATGTGGTTAAGAGCTGTACCAATTTGTCCTAATGTTGTTCTGATGTGTCTCCAATATTGTATAAAAAGCACAAGTTTTATGGAAGTGTGACTGGAATGTCTCCTGATGTTGCTCCCAGTTTTCCAAATTTTGTGCCCATGTTACACCCACCAATACCGATGTTGCTCAGGGTTTTTCCTGATGGACTCTTAACAGAAACACCACATTTTCAGTACTCCCAAAATATACTTTTCCCTGAAGCTTTCCCCCGGAATTCTACAATGTCCTCGGATGTTTTCCCAATGTATTCGATATGTGCTCACATTTCTTCCGACGTATTATTGGAATATGAATAGAGCAAATTTGGATCATGATCAGTATCGTGTGAGCACACCTTTTTAAAGGTACCATCGTTTAATAATTTAAAAAAAATAGTTTTGCTTGTTTACTCAAATATTTCTACCTGGTTAAGTTTAAGCTTTTATTACGTGAGCTTTTCATGACGTATTTGGTTTTTATTGCACGGAAGACGTTTCTAGCTATGATTGACAAAATAAGTCATTTCTGAATATTTTTGTCGTCAAAAGTGTTGAACTTCTCTGTGACACATCACATAACTTTTGCTCTTTATTTTTATTTCATTAAATTTTTTTTTTTTTTTTAAAGTGATGTTGAACCTCCGGGTTGGTTTGTTTTCAGATGTAAATATGGCTGTAGAGAGACGACAGAAACCCAGGTCAAGTCCTCCACGCAGGTAAAGTATTGTCAGGAGTCTGCCACGATGTTTTCGGTGACAGGTTTCTGGTAAACTTGTTTTTTTTTTTTTTGTTTTGTTTTTTTTTTCTCCCTCATTTCCAGACAAGAACAGCAAGAATCATTACAGACAACAGAAAAAAATTGCCAAAATTTGTTCTTCCTGTGCAGAATGTGTCCTTTTGGATCATCCTTTATTCACGGTTATTTAGTTGTTTGTTGAAATAAAGTTGAAAGGCCAATCTAAGACTATTTTTCTTGGTGTCCTTGTGTCTTAAAAGTGTGATTTTATTCCGTTCAGACTGCATTTCAAAACCTTGAGTGTCTTCACATTTTCGTCATCCAAAGAAAAGTTTCTGCGATTTGAATTTTAAGCGACTGTGTGCGGGGGGGTATCTAGCCGTGTTGGGCGGGACTGCGTAACCTTTCCATAACCACGCGCAAAGACCTTCTGCGTAAAATGAATCTGCTAAAAGTATTTTTAAACATCTGCCTCGTCACGTCTTATCTGTTCCAGAAACGCAAGTCTTCACAAATTTCTCGGTTTCCGTTCCTGTGCATTTATTTCTTAAAATTGTGCAGCTTGTGTAAAACGAGTACAATGAAAACAGATGTAAAAATACATTTTGTACGTGCCTCCTGAAAAAATAATTATTATTTTTTTGTGTGTGTATCTGGACACCACATTCGATCTCTTATCTCAACAATTTTTGCTTTTGCATTCTTGTTTCTATTCACACTGAGGGTTTTGGAAGAAACCCTTCCGGAAGCTTTAGCCACACCCTCACATTATTATTCATCTGGAGAGATTTTGTGAGTTTTCTTTTGCTAACCGGTTTCATCTATCGTATGTATACTTGGTCTTCTGGTCAACATTTTTTTTTTTTTAAGTTTCAAGGTGTCTGTGCAAGAAACTGATTTGAAATCTTTATCCATCGTTAAAATGAAGTGTGGTAAGAGCACCAATAACTGAATCCTGACACGGCCAAAGTTCTAACTGGTTCTTTTTTATGCATAGGCCTACTGGTTATGGGGACAGCAGGGAGCCCCGCCAACGTTCTCGGTCCCCAATGCAGGGTCGAGACTCCCGCGACAACCGGGATGGCAGAGACATGAGGGAACCTAATCGATTACCACGGCCCGGACCACCGAGAGACCATCCCGATGAGCGCTTCAGGGGTCCAGATGGAAGGGATAAAGACGCACGAGATGCTCCTTACAGGTCGATGAGCCTTTTATCTTTTTTTCATTCTGGAAAAAGATTGATTCTGAATCGTTGGTGTATAGTCTGCACCACGTGGCGGTTAGCGTGACATTCGACCCCACTGAATTTGGTGGGTGTGTTCACGTCTTGATTGCACTCTGTTTACGTGGTCAGGTAGCACGTTGAGCTTCCACGCGTTTACTTCAGTGTTAACACGTAGCGAGTAAATAAACAGTCGAGTTATGGTTCCATGCTGAATGTTTTATTGTATGTAAGAGTACTCACTCGGGGATAATGCTGTTCCCTACAGGAACGATGGTTATGATCGTGTATACCGTGGTGACTACGAACAGCTCCGCAAGAAAGATGACCCCTACGCCGATCGATACAGGGACAACTGGGACGGCAGGAGAGAACCTGAAGGTTGGTGTACTTAAATCTCGATGACATCCCTTGATATTCTCATGAGGATGAGTGTTATGTGATCGGACGGGATTCGTTCTAAAGACGTCTTCCCTGCACGTGTCGACCTGTAGAGGAGCGAATCCGACCCGAGGAACGCAGGAGGAATGAGCTGTACCGTCAGTACTACGAAGAGCTGCAGAGACGTTACGATGCCGAGAGACCCGTCGACTGCTCCGTCATCGTGGTCAACAAGCAGCAGAAGTGAGTCCCGTGATCAACTATTTAATAGTGAAAAAGTTAAGGGAAAGGTCGCAAGTTCATTACCGACTCCGGTTTGGGATTCGGCTCTGAAATCTCGCAAGCTGATTGGTCGAGATGAATTTCCGAGCATTCGTGTAACAGGAGGAGAAGAGGCTGGGATGAGAATAGCGATCCATTTCCTGAACTTTTTCCTTATTTTTTATTTTTCGGTGAATATATATATATATAAAAAAAAAAAGAAAATCTGCGCTGCACTGAAGCGCGATGTAGCGAGGGATTCCTGTACATCATTTTTAGCTCCTGGGTGAGCTGGAGAAATGAGGAATGCCTGTTGGAATGATTAGTGCAGTAACTTTTGGAAGGAAATGAGAGGGGATCACCCCATGTGGTGTATGGGTTCCCCTCAGGTGTGAATGGATATGGGACACAAGGTCACTTTTTCTACAATTGGCTTGGCAAGGCTTGCTGGTGGAATAACCTTGGAAGGAAATGTAGAATAAGAAGCATTTTGACTTTTTAACAATTAGCAATTTTGGCTGTTTTTGTGTAAAATAAACCATAAAATGGGTTCATCCTGAGGATTTTAAGATACTGTAACTTTTTGACCAATAATAGCATATTTTTTTTTGTTTGTCACTATTTTTTCCTGTTTTTAACTGTTATAAGAGATTATTATATAAAACAAAAAAATACATTGGGCTGCAAAGTTCAACGTAATTTTTTTGTTCTTTATTCACACACATCTTAATCTGTTTTTCACAGCAAACGTTATCAATTTGTTCTCTTGGTTTAATTCTTCTTGGTTTTTTGTAGGGAATATGCCGAAATGGTCGGGAGGAAGGTGCGAGATCATGGCATGGTGGTGGACCTGATCTTCCTGAACACGGAGGTGTCCCTGACCCAGGCTCTGGAGGACGTGAGCCGCGCTCGCACCCCTTTCGCGATCATCATCACCCAGCAGCATGAAGTGCATCGCTCCTGCACAGTCAACATTCTCTTTGGCACGCCACAGGGTACGAGAGCTGGGTGCGCTCATGTCATGTTTGTAGCACCGATTCTGCTCATAGTTTTTATGGACAGTATTTCGAGGCACAGCCGAGGCGTTGAGGGGGTTCTGGTTTGGTGGCCGTAGGATCTCGTCTCTGCTTTTTGCGGATGATGTTGTCCTTTTGGCTTCATCAATCCGGGACCTCCAGCTCTCATTGGAGAGATTCACAGCTGAGTGTGAAGTCTGAGGAGAAGATTCTCAGCCGGAAAAGTGTGGAATGCACCCTCCGGGTCTGGAATGAGGTCCTGCCCCAAGTGGAGGAGTTTAAGCATCGCGGGGTCTTGTTCACGAGTGAGGGAAGGTTGGTGCGTGAGATCGACAGGCGGATCGCTGCAGCCTCTGCTGTAAGGCGGAGCCTGTACCGGTCCGTCGTGGTGAAGAGGGAGCTGAGCTGAAAGGCAAAGCTCTCAATTAACCAGTCGATCTACGTTCCAACCCTCATCTATGATCATGAGATTTGGGTAGTGACCGAAAGAACAAGATCGCGGAAACAATCGACTGATATGAGCTTCCTTCGCAGGGTGGCGGGGCTGTCCCTTAGAGACAGGGTGAGAAGCTCAGCCATCCTGCGTTGAGAGGAGCCGGTTAAGGTGGCTCGGGCTTCTGGTTAGAATGCCCCTGAACGCCTCTCTGGCATGCTAGATCGGAAGAGCCCCTGTGGTCGACCCAGAACACGCTGGAGGGATGATGCTGGTCTGGGAACGCCTCGGTGTCCCCCCCGGAGGAGCTGGAAGAAGTAGCAGGGGAGAGGGACGTCTGGACCTCACTGCTTGGGCTGCTGCCCAATGGTGGATTTGTCGTAATGAATAAAATGTGTTGTTTCTGAAAGCAAAGCCCAAGTCGAAGGAAAATAAAGCGCAGGCAAGGTTTTTGAATGCCCCGCCCTATTAATTAAATATTCGCTGTAGAGTAATTTTGAATTTTTTGTTATTCTGTCCAAGAACACAGAAACATGCCCATGCAGGACGCCATGGTTCTCGTGGCTCACAACTACGACACGTTTAAGGTGGAGAACCGCGCGAAGGAGCGGGACGAGATCTCAAGGAAGGCCGCGAAGATGGCCGACGAGGTGTTGATGAGGGAACATGACCGACAAGGCCACCCAGTGTCAGTCCTGACCGCGATCACGCTGCTGTCGGAGGGCAGGTACCGTCACTGCTCTATTTGAAATGGAGTACGCATGTGTGAGAAAAGGGCAGGGGTTTGTTTATTTGTATGTCCTTTTAAAAGCATGACATTTGTGGGGGTTTTTTTCCCTTTTCTCATCCAAGGTTCCTGACTCCTCAAGAGTTGACGTCACTCATTAACTATCTGCAGGATAAGCGCGATCGTATTGTTCGAGGCAGCGCAGACCCTCACCTCGGTAAGCTTGTCCTCAGTGGTTTTGTTAAGCGCAGGGGTGATGACGTATGTTCGCAATTCCGTCTGGATTATTTGTTTATTTTTAATGTGTGCAGCGTCCCATCAGTCCTCTGCAACAATCCCTCATGAGACCCCCCAGTCGGGTCACCAGCCGCACCCATCCGCACACCCCATTCACGGCTCCCATCTTCCTCCTGCTGCTGCCGCCGCCGCATCAACATCCAACCAGCAGCAAGAGCTGCAGGCGAAAATTCTCAGCCTCTTCAACAGCGGCTCGGGGTCCTCGGTGCCTCCGAGCCAAGCGGCGGCGGCTCCCCAGCCTCAGGGCTACGGATCCACACAGAGCTCCACCCCCGCCACGCTGCCGAACTTGGGAATGTCCGCACATGACGCTCAGGACATGGGGCCTCGCGTGGGGATTCGCCCTCCTGCTAATCGCATGGCAGCACCTCAGGGGCTCCAGAGATCAGGAGCTGGGATTAACTTCGACAACCCAAGTGTCAAGAAAGCCCTGGACACCATCATTCAGAGCGGCCCGACCATTAATCAGCTGGTTAATTCATCAGGTATGCCAGCCAGATCAAACCAAGGGGCGGGCCAAGGCATGAACCAGGGGATGAACCAAGGCATGACGCAGGGGATGAACCAGGTACACGGGCAAGGTATGAGTCATGGTTACAACCAGGGAATGGGACAGGGGTCTCACTACCAGCATCATTTCTGAAGGGGCGGGCATGTTTTATGGATTCTGTGTTTAATTTTTTTAAAGCGAGTCCCTCATTTTCCGAAATATTTGTCTTTATTTCTTAGTTTGTTGATGCTGTAATGGTTATTGATGAAAAATCTGAAAATTCCTGACTTGGAAGAAGGAAATGGTTTTGGAGTCGTTCGTGAAGAATTAAAGGGTTTAGTTTGTTGTTCTTTTATATAAAGTGTCATTTGTACATATTAATGCAATTAAATCAGTGATTGTTGGCACAAAGTGTGTACGTGTTGCATTAGAAGTGCACTGAAAAGAAGACTCGCGTACAGAGGAAGTAATAAAATGGTATAATTTTATTGCATTTTGTGCTGATGAATCTATAAAATGGAATGGAGAAACTGCCAGAAGCCGGAGAGATAAAGCATTTGACATGTAAAACTACATTTGCATTTTTTTTCTTCCTCTTTTTGTATCATGAAACACAATATATAATATTTATTTCTTTAAAATATTCAGGTTACACTTACACAAAAAATAAACACTTCAACACGAGGCATATCATCTTATATACAGAAACCCCTTTCCACCCCGGCCCCTGGTCCCTAATGCGTGTGGCGCATATGGACGTGTCTGCGTTCACGCGTACATACAGGAGAAACAGTGGAACACCGTTCGTCTGAACTCACCGAGAAGGGTTAAACATCTACGTCCATGTGTATTTTTAAAAATTTATTTAAATATATTTTTTAAAATCCATTCACTTTCAAACATTTACAAAAAAAAAAAAAATTTGCACATTGTACATGAATTTAAAAACAAGCTTGAGGGAACCCTGTTTGCTCTTAAGATGGATCCTGTTTCATTCTTTGATTGGCTGGTGTCGAGACGCTGAGGCCGAAGTCTTTATTAAAATAAAGAAATGAGAGCTTTTCGGTATTCGAACGGCTGTTCAGAGAGCTGAGATTTCGGTTCCATGCCTATAATGTTGCACCACTACTGCACTACTTTCAGTTTCGGGTAGCGGTGGCTCACTGATGAGGCTTCGCTCCACGACTAGTTACGTTCGGCTCAAATTCTGGGTCATCAAATGGACCATAAATATTTTTTGACACTGAACAGGTGTTTGAATAAAGTTTGAAACAAAGAAAAAGGTATTTGATCAACCCATGTGACCTCACATATCTACATTTCCAGTTTAAGCCTTCCAAGCATGAAAGCATCACACATACACACCCGCATGTGTGTTTTGGGGCTCAGCACATGTATAGCTGCCAATTGGTGTTTCTGTTTAAGGCATAAGTAGAAATGTGGTGTAGAATTAAGCTCTTGTGACCTCTGGCTTAATTGGACCATCAAGCTCCTTTTTAATTCAAAACAAAATGTATATATATTTATATAGATGTGTATGATGTCTACGTGAACTTAAATATACTTTGGTAAGCAGTTTTCTTTTCTTTTTTAAAGTTATCTCTGTATACATAGTTATTAAGTAAAATAACTAACTATAATGAAATTATAATAAAAATAGACTCAGGTAACCAATACACTCATTCACTCTATACAGCCTACTGATATTATACCCAAATAAAGCATTGGCATACAAATGTTACACCACTTGACTTGTAAAAATAACAGATAGGCAAGTGAAAAGAAATCCGAGTGAATGTAATACCGAGAACCACAAAAACATTGAAATATATATCCAGTTATATCAACGTGTTCAAGATAATGTGCATGCGTTGAGTAAGACAACAAAGCTGGGCTCTGGCTCGGTTCGAATAGTCACGGCTGGACGTTACTCTTTTTTTTTTTTTTTTTTTTTTTTTTTAAATATATGGAATAACCTCAGGTTGAAATATGCTGATAGTTGGGATTGATCAGGAATGACATCCAGTACACATCCGGAACTTTTTCGCATCTTCCATTTTTCTCAAAGTCACTTATTAATAATCACGTCGGTTTTCTGAACATAGCGACTGATACGTCGTGTCATTTCCATCTCGATAGATCTTCAAGTGCTCCAATCAAAACTAAATCTCCATTAAAGCTGCGATTGGTAACCTTGGCGTGCTCACTTCATCGCTCTGGGTGCACTCTCCCCAACCCTTGGAGACGCTTCCAAAGCCACGTGTACAAGCTGCACTGTTAGTTTGTGCACGCTCGAGTCACACAGGAGCAACTAGACCCACAAGCATTTGATTGGATATCTCGCAGCAGGCTGCGAGGCAGTGATTGGTTGGCGCTATTCCAGGATTCCAACAGCCACAGGCGACGGATTTGTTTCAGATCTTGTTTGTTATTGACTGCTGTCGGGTTCTGAAGACCATTTCAACGGATTAAACAGTGGATGTGTGCAGCAAAAAAGTTACCAATCCCAGCTTTAATATCGTATTTAACGTGCCCAGAATGTTATCCTGGGATCATACCGGGATTGATTAGTAGCCTGAATAAAATCTTTCAGAACCAAATACGACTTTTTATCCGGAGCCGTTTATATTTCTACAACGATTCAATCGTATTTCATTGAACTCGTGGAACGTTCCATTCATTAGCTACACATTAGGACGCTTCCTGTCTGCAATTCTCTGAGAAAGAGAAAGAACGACGGAGAGGTGGAGAAGGAGGACGCTTGGCCCGCTGTTTATTCTAACAGAGCCAGACCCAGTAGTGGAAGCGCTTGTTTATAGTCTTTGATCAATAATCGTATGTCTACTGCGATCACATTTTAATACAGTGCTGGGTTCAGAATGACCGGTGATGAGGGAGTTGTGCGTGTGTGTGATTGGGGGTGGTACCGGGTAGGGCGTCAGGTGTAGTATGGGAGGGCGTCACTGTACGTCTCGTCCAAGAACTATATCATGGACTTGAAAGAAAAAGTGCAAAAACAAACGCACGCCTAGTTTCATGCGGTAAAGTGAAACAAACCGTCACGAGCAGGAAGCATCATAACGGCGGCGGACGTGTCCCTGTCCGTCCTGCAACCATGAATCACTGTCGCGTCCTCGTGACCGCACTACACACTCTCGCCACTAGAGGAACTGAAACTCTGAAAGGGTCCAGCGTGCTCAGGTGGCAAAAGATGCCCCCTGTGACGCCATCATCCTCATCATCAATCATCGCTGGAAAGAACGTCAACCCTGTATAAAGTGCATTTCTGTCTCAGCCACCATAGAACAGATGTGACGTACACTCCTCTAGCATACAAAGAGCGCTGATGAACGCCATGGCTGACTGTACAGCGCCATGAATAAAGCAGGCGTAAAAAAAAAAATCTCAAGAGAAACAGTATTGCACGTAACCTTGGAAACGAATCGATCGCCACTGTTCCGTACGAAAAAGCCAGCTCACGTTACAACAGGACGACTAACGTGGAAGGGGGGTCAAAAGGACGTCGTTCACGCACCACAGGCCGAGTCTGAACGGGTGCGAATCCAAACTGACAATAAGAATATTAAAACACGACGAAGACACGATAACGCTCCCAAAGCTACAGCCAGCCATGACCACCTGGGGGCGTGGCTACTCCGACCTGCGGCCTTCGAAGTACAGCGACACAAACGGACGCCTGGCGCTTTTCTTCGTTCTACTTTCGACGTACAATTTTATAGAACGGAGACCATGGAAACAAATATTCGCACGCGGACCATGCAGGCAACCAAATAAATAAATAAAAATAAAAATTACGGTAAGTCATCAGGATCAAACCATCGGATACAGTAAGCGTTTCAAACAAGCTTGGGATTATTTATTTATTTGTCTCTTTAGGAAGCATGCTGAAAAGGTTAAGCTCAGTCTACGAATAATAATAATAATAATAATAATAATAATAAATGAATGCTCGTGCAGGCGGTGGCTCCGTGTGACCTTATCGCTGCCTGTTTGATTGAGAAGCAGCCGCGCTCTCTCCATGCCTGTCGCAGGTTTTAATATTGTATAACATTGAAAAGCTTTTGTTTCTCGACGGATGCATTTGTATTATTCGGTCCGAAATCCCACCGAAGTGAACGCGATCATCACCGGCACCGCAATGTGTTTTCATGTCTCTCCTCAGTGCTGTACGGTTATAGAATCTTACTTCTCAGCCATTTACCAAACTGCTTAGTCCTATAAGGGTCGCAGGGAGGCTGGAGCCTATCTCAGCCTACTCTGATAATGGCAGGGTACATCTTGAACTGCTCGCCATACCATCTCAGGATGACACACACACAAAACCATTCCCACTCACAGCCAGTTAGCCTACTGTGCATGCTTTCCTATACGGAGACCCCATCGTCGAACCCAGGGCCGTCTTGCTGTGAGGTGGACGTGCTAACCACTATACCACCATGCCGCCATGAACTACAGGAATCCCTCACTTTTGGCGGTTAATGGGGGTCGAGACCCTACCGCACACCGAATTTCCACGAAGTAGGATCGAGCCCCCTGACTGATGTATACGTACATGTATATGTGTATATAATATCAATAAATACCTATGCAACGCTATAAATGCTTATAATAACAATTAAACATTCAAAAACAATGCATAAGATGTAAATAAAATATAAATA
>JAQNCB010000006.1:28060194-28070303 GCA_030068295.1 Euristhmus nudiceps | reverse complement strand
ACCAATCAGCTTGCGAGATTTCAAAGAGCCGCCTCCCAAACCGGAGTCGGTAGTGAACTTGCGGCCTTTCCCTTAACGTTTTTACTATTAAATAGGGAAAAAGTTACGGGAAAGGCCACAAGTTCACTACCGACTCGGTTTAGGAGGCGGCTCTTTGAAATCTCACAAGCTGATTGGTTGAGATGAATTTCACAGCATTTGTGTGACAGAAAAGGCAGTAGTCAAGGAAGCCCTCCCTCTGCTTTGGATTCCTCCCACAGTCCAAAAACATGCAGCATGCAGTGTGAATGCTTATGGTTGTGTCTTTGCCCAAAGTCGGCTGAGCTAGGCTCCAGCCTCCCTGTGACCCTAGTGGGATTAAGCAGCTTAGCAAATAAATTGATGTACTGTATTGTTTTCATGACAGGTGGACTAATAAAATTATTAAGCACTATATATAGAGTTGACATCGTTACTTTTTCAAGGCACTGTATGCACACACAGACACACACCCACAATACATATATATGCAAAAGTATTAACCCCCCTTGGCATTTTTCATGTTTTGTTGCCTCACAACCTGGAATTAAAATGGATTGTTTTGAAGGTTTGCATCATTTCATTTACAGAGCATGCCTACAACTTTGAAGACATGATTTTTTTTTATTGTGAAGCAAACAACAAACAGGACAAAATAACAGAAAACTTCAGTGTGCATAACTATTCACCCCCCTAAAGTCAGTACTTTGTAAAGCCACCTTCTGCAGCAATTACAGCTCCAAGTCACTTTAGGTAAGTCTCTATGACCCTGCCACATCTTGCCACTGGGATTTTTATCCATTCCTCAAGGCAAAACTGCTCCAGTTCCTTCATGTTGGATAGTTTCTGCTTGTGAACAGCAATCCTCAAGTCTGAACACAGATTCTCAATTGGATTGAGGTCTGGGGTTTGACTAGGCCATTTCCACACATTAAAATGTTTCCCCTTAAACCCACTCGACTGTTGCTTTCGCAGTACGCTTCGGGTCGTTGTCCTGCTGGAAGCTGAACATCCATCCCAGTCTCAAATTACAGGCAGACTGAAACAGGCTTTGCTCAAGAGTATCCCTGTATTGAGCACCATCCATATTTCCCTCGCCTCAGATCAATTTTCCAGTCCCTGCTTCGGAAAAACATCCCCACAGCATGATGCTACCACCACCATGTTTCATGGTGGGGATGGTGTTCTTGGGGTGATTTGATGTGTTGTGTTTGTGCCAGATAGCGCATTTTTCTTGATGTCCGAAAAAGTTACATTTTAGTCTCCTCTGGCCAGAGCACCTTCCTCCATACAAACACAAAGCATCCCTTCTTATTTTTAACACCAAGTAATGGATTTTTTCCTGGCCACTCTTCTAAAGCGCTAAAGCGCAACTCTTTGGAGTGTACGGCTTATTGTGGTCCCATGCACAGATACACCAGACTCTGCTATGGCACGATGCAGCTCCTTCAGGGTTACCACTAACTGTGCTGCCTCTTTGATTTATACCCTCCTTACCTAGTCTGTGAGTTTTGCTGGGCGGCCCTCTCTTGGCAAACTTGTTCTGGTACCATTATCTTTCCATTTGAAGATGATGGATTTGATGGTGCTCTGGGAATTATCAAGGATTTCGATTATATATTTTTTTTATTACCCAACCCTGATTATACTTCCCAACAACTTTGTCCCTGACTTGTTTGGAGAGCTCCTTGGTCTTGCTTAGTGGTGTTGCAGCCTCTGGGGCCCTTCAGAAATGGTGTGTTCATACTGACAGATCATATGACACTTAATTTGCACAATTGTACTAATTATGTGACTTCTGAAGGTAAGTGGTTGCTCCAGAACTTTTGAGGGGCTTCATAGCAAAGGGGATGAATATGCATATGCCATTTTTCAGATTTTTTAAAATTCTTTTTTTAAACATATTTTTCTCATTTCATGTCACCACCTTTGACTGCTTTGTGCAGACCCACCACATAAAATTCAGACTCAAAAAACAGGTTGTAAAGTAACAAAATAGGTAAAAAGCCAAGATAGGGTGAATACATTTGCAGGGAACTGTACATGTGTGGATGTGTCGTCATCCGTAAGACGGAACTATGGCACACACGTAGCCTGAAGATCATTGGAAGTGCTGAGGGAAATGTCTCCGGGTCAGGTGATCTTTTTGCATGGTGATATTAGGGTGCTGACCTCACTCCAAACCAAAGGCTTTTTACTTATGATTCTTTGGCTTCTTCAGTTATATACTGTAACTCTGGAGAAATTCTAGAAATTTGAAGCAGTGAGGCACTCAGGAGTTCCATGAACTTTACAAAGAGCCTCCTGGGTGAAGCTCTTCATTACGAGCAGGCTCATCAAAACATTTTTACACTTTTGTGTTGGGATTGTGCTCCGCTCTATATCTATTACTGGTCTCGGATGATATAAATGCCAGCAGTAGTGATCAATGATGTCTCCTGACTGAGAAAAGAAAAACACTGGTGTTTAGGGTGTAAACGATGCACACTGCTTTTCTATTGGCCAATAACTGAGCTGCAGTGTGGTTTGGGTATTGTGTGCCAACGTAAGTGCGCTGGCACAGTGAGAGGTGATAAAGAACTAATGTTTAACAGTTACACACAGCCGCGATCTCTCTCTCTCTCTCTCACACACACACACACACACACACACACACACACACACACACAGTTAGGTAAGCTGCTCTCTAGCTACAATTTTTAACCCTGACTGCTTTCCCTTAGTGTCAGTCAATCTGATTAAAACAATACATCTGGCAGTTCGTTCTGAACTCCACACCCTGTGCTATAATTACACACAAATAAACATAAAAATACTGTAAATAATATCTTACCATGCAGAAATATTTAAATATAAACCTATCTGTAAACACACAGTGATATCTGATGCTTGAATTCGACAATGTGGGCGACTAATAACCTGGAGATCGCCGGCGCGAATCCAGGTTGTTTCCACAGCCATCCGTGACTGTGAGTCCGCCCAAGCTAATTGGCTGAAGTCTCACTTTACCATCCCTCACATTGGTCACCAGCCAATCATGGGTGCCAGTGAGTTTATTCATACAAGGAGGCTGAGAGTGTTTTTTTCCTCCAAGCGTGTTAGGTTGCGCCCCAAATACGCGTGTGTGGGCATGCTTACACCCCTCCTTGGTTGGTGGTGGTTGTGTGATAAGGAAGGCAATGCACGATGGGTGAAAACAGGTTCAATGTTATTATTTCGACTTATGTTACTACTACTACTACAAGTAATAATATAAATAATAATAATAATGATAATAATAATAATAATAATAATAACAATAATAGGTGACACAATTGCAGCAAGAAAGCCTGGGTCCGATTCCCAGGATCGAGTGGTTCTGTTTCAGGAGTTTGCATGTTCTCCCCGTGCTTGTGTGGGTCTCCTCCATGGATTCCAGTTTCCTCCAACAGCCCAAATACATACACATTAGGGTAATCGGCTGTTCCATATCACCCTTAAGTGTGGAGGTGAGTGCAAATGGGTGTGTGTATGTGTGTGTTCAGGCCATGCAATTTTATAGCATTTTCAGAGTGTACCCCACCTTCAAATAGTGTTGGCTGAGGTAGGCACTTGTCTCCCTCAACCCTCGTAGGATGAGGCCGTTTGGTACATGTATGTATGTACAGTGATCCCTCAATATATCGCGCTTCAGGTTCTGTGGCTTCAGTGCATCGCGGATTTTTAAAAAATATTCATAGAAAATAAAAAGTAAGCAAATAAGCAAAAAAAAAAAAAAAAAAAAAAAGAGTTCATGAAAACACCACAAGAGGTCACTACTGACTCGGATTCGGTGGGAAATTCATCTCGACCAATCAGCCTGCGAGATTTCAGAGGACGCATCCCAAACCAAGTCAGTAGTGAACTAGCGGACTGTCCCTTCACTCTTTCACTATTAAATAGGGAAATGGTTAAGGGAACGGCGTCAAGGTCACTACCGACTCCGGTTTGGGCTCGGTTTGGGACTCGGCTCTGAAATAACAGCATTTGTATGGTAGAAAAGGCATTTCTTACACTTTATTTACATCTATGTACAATTACACGTGTGTAGTTTATATTATTTATATTTTATTTCCATCTTATGCATTATTTTTGAATGTTTTATTGTTATAAGCATTTATAGCGTTGAATATGTATTTATTGATATTATATACACATATACATGTATGTATACGTCAATGTGGGGGGGGGTTGATCCTACTTCGTGGAAAGTCAGGCTTCGCGGGGGGTTTCGATCCCCCATTAACTGCGAAAATTGAGGGATCCTGTATACTGTATGTTGCGAGCTGTACACAGTGGCTGTTTAAGTGCAGGGTGGCATGGTGGTGTAGTAGCGAGCATGTCTGCCTCACAGTAACAAGTTCCGGTCTCGAAAAGAGCATTTCTTTGTGGAGCTTGCATGCCATCTTAACGCTTGTGTAGGTTTCCTCTGGGCACTCCGGTTTCCTCCCAGAGTCCAAAGGCATACACATTAGACTAACTGGCTGTTCCAAATTGCCCCGAGGTGCGAGTGAGAATGTGAATGGTTGCGTGAGTGTTGCACTGCAATGGTAACGTTTGCTCAGTGTTGGTGGAGGTAGGCTCCAGGCTCAAGCCATAAAACTGGTGGAAATAAAAAAAAGTAATTAATGTGCTTATGTTCTTGATGTATTTTTTTAGAGGATTCAATTCAAGCATGTGACATAAGATCAAAATGTCCAGATGCACCGAACACCCGAGGGTCCTATCCAAGGACACTTACATGACAACCCATTTGTTTTCCTGCTCCTTTGTGAGAAAATGCATCAGTCCTGTTTAAAGCAGACCGCGGTGCTTTCATCTTCATTACACCAACATGCCTTCAAAAATAGGCTGGAACAATAGCTTCAAGAATGCCGGCGAAGAAACAAATCCTTGGCTGGAGGAAGTTGAAAGCCTGTTTATTAAAAAGGAAGATGGCCTGATGAGACATCTGGTGTCAGCCATTTCTTTTTCTGATATCTTCAAAGCTCAGCTCGCGCTTTAAACATCATGTGCTTCAGTCAAGCCCTAATTAAACAGCGCACATTTAATGAAGTTGATAAATAAATAAAAGGTAGTGATTCAAAGGCTTGAGGGTGGGGGATGCTGAATACACAAATGAAGTGCGGCTCAGGGATCAGAGGACTCCGAGTGCTGAAACTGTGGACGTCTTCAGCGAGTTGCAGAGAAAGGACACGTCCAGTAAACTGTATGAGATATGAATATTCATTCATTCATTTTCTGAGTCACTTAATCCTAATTAGGGTCACGGAGAAGCTGGCGTCCATCTCAGCCGACTCTGGGTGTGGACGGGGTACACCCTGGACAGCTCACCAGGCCATCGCGAAAACTCAATGACCTACTGTTGAAGAAAGTCAGCAATGGTTCTTTTACATGCCTCCCACCACAGACAGTGGGAGGCATGGCCGGGGACGCCAGTGAGAATCCGGTCACAGTGAGGTTTGAACCTCTGACCTTCGGATAAGTAAACAAGCACCGCCCATGTTTGCCCACTTTATTTTTACAGAATGGACGAGATAATACAGAGACGCGGTGGTGTAGTGGCTAGCATGGCTGCTTCACAGCAATTAGATCCTGGGATCTAGGGATGTTTTCCCCCCCGTGCTTGCATGGGTTTCCCCAGTGTACTCTGGTATCCTCCTACAGTCCAAAGACATACTCATTAGGCTAACTGGCTGTTCCAAATTGCCCTTATGTGTAAGTGTGAATGGTTGTGTGTGTGTGTTTACTCTGCAATGGTCTGGAAAGCGGTTCAGGGTGTACCTCACCCAGTGTGGGCTGAGATAGTCTCCAGCCTCCCCATGACTCTAAAGGGTCTAAGGCAGGGGTGTCAAACCTCTTTCCCAAAAGAGTTCACCCCTCTGCTTTGTTCAGAGACAAAGAACCTAACGACTCTGTAATGACCCCCGTCTAGGTGAAACTCACACCTCGTAGGAACAACAGTGTATAAATCACTGGAAACCTGCATGAGTTTTTTAGAACTGAAGAAGCTCCCTAGATAGGTAGCGAAACGTCTTCAACAAAATTTCCAGTCCAGTTGACAAAAAGAAATCACACGCTTTGGATACTATGACCTGGATGACTGAGAATCTTCACAGACATCTTTCCCAAAAGGGTCGTATGGCTGCAAGTTTTTGTTTCAACCAAGCAGCAGGACACCTGACGGCTCGAGTTGTCAGGCAGTTGATTGGTCAGTCTCTATAAAGAGCACACAGATTGACCAATCAACTGCCTAAAAACTTAGATCAGCTGATTAAATGCCATTTTGCTGCTTGGTTGAAACAAAAACCTGCAGCCACACGACCGTTTTGGGAATGAGTTTGACACCTGTGGTCGAAGCGCTTCAGCCATAACATGAGTCTTGTCAAGTTGACGCTACAGTAACGAATGGAGGTGTGAATCGGTGGGAAACCATTGGGAAGTTGATATGATGAGTGGAAGCTGTTGATACTTGGCAACAGAAAGGACACTGATGAACATCTTTAGTCCACTTTCAGTTCAACTGTTTTCCATGTTCAGGGTGAGTACAGTGTTTAAAAAACGGTCTCTCTTGATGAGTCTTGCTATGGTGATTAGCACTGGAAAGTAATGACGTACCACACGAGGACCAATGCATATTTCCTAATGTACAGATCTGCACATACCATGTTATTGTATGTAAATTGTCATGGCTGGCCTTTGCGTGCTCTCCAGCACCTGTACAAAATAGCATCGGGCTCTTCTTTTCGGAATATTAGATATTTGCGAAACACTTTGCAGGTTCTGTAAGAGCATCTACTGAATTACTATGTTTTCCCAAGAGACTTAATGGAAAAGAAAGGCAATACAACAGGCAATATAAACCATTTGATAAAGAAGTCGAAGTCGATTTAGATGTACTGAACACTTGCATGTGTCTGAACACACACACACTTGCAAAATGTGCAAACAGGTCGACGAACTAGATTTATAAAGCAAAATGAGCTGCATCTTGGATTGTGGTGCTTTGACGAAGGAAAATTTATGAGTTCTTATTCACAGAGCAACAAAGGCTTGGGTTCGTGTCCAGGGCTCAGGTGTTTCTGTGTGGAGTTTGAAGGTTCTCCCTATGGTTGCATGGAGTTTTTTCTCCAGGTACTCCTGTCTCCTCAAATATTCCAAACACATGTATATTAGGGAACTTGGCTGTTCTAAATTGCCTATAGGTGTGAGTGAGAGTGGTTGTGTGTGTTGGATCTGCAATGGATAATCAAACAGTTCAGGGTGTATACTGCCTTTACTCAGAGTTGGCTGATATAGGCTCCAGCCTCGCTGAGACTGGAGTAGAAATTATTTCTTCAGCAAATGGATGGATGGACATTAATAATAATACTACTACTACTACTACTACTAATAATAATAATAGTAAATATAGCTACAAGCAGCAATTCCGGGGTCCAAGCACCAATAGCCGAATTCCCTTGAGGTCTTGAAATTACACAGAAAAACAAAAAGATACATGGAAGGGCTTTACATATCAGGTTTTGTGTTGAGCCGGCTGGTGGTTCAAAAGCAGATGAGAATCCAATGTTTAAAAAGCATCATGTCACCATTGCAGTTTGATTGAAACATTACTCTCATTTTTTTTTATGTAAGGTGTCTATTAAATTTACATTAGAGCACAGAGAAAGGTTCTACTAGTGCAATTTTGCACCAATTGGACCTAGTATACCAAGTGTCCCAGCAGTTGAATATGGCCGAGCTTTTGAAAATGGTGATTTCAGTCAACGGTAAATATAAGGTCATGTGACCATTCTACAGTGTTCTTCAAAACGTGACCCTCTACCAAATTTGCTGACATTTTGCTATATGGCTTTGGTTTCATGCGCAAAAGAAAACAGAACAAGAAGAGTGTAATTAACGGAGGAGAAAAAATAGGATCCCCAAGCTACAATTGTAAGCCATACAGGCCACAGAGCTGGGCTTTACACGCTTGGTCAGAAAGAAATTCAATAAAAAGCATGTGAAAGACTCCCCAAAGATATTAAAGAAGGTTGTCTAGTTGGATAAGATCAAAATGTAACTTTTTGGCTAAAAAGAAAACATTTTTTCTAATGCAAACCCAACACCTCTCATTACTCCAAGAACACCATCCTCAGAGTGAGGCATGGTGGTGGTACATTCATGCTGTGGGGATGCACTTTGCATTGTGTACTCTGGAGGACTGAACACTGTAACAGCACCCTAATTTAATCTTGTTCAATTTTATCCGTCCTGTATCTGCACTTTACATCAGACTAACATATTGCACCTGCACCTTTCTTTTGTATTTTGCCCCACTTTAACTACCCCATTACCCTTTTCTCCAAATTCCTTCCCCTGCTTCCAAACAATTCTATGTCCGTGTACCTGACTTTTACTACTTTTGTTTGCTTCACAATAACAAGCATTTTACATCTACATAGTTGTTAGCGGGCTGTGAAAATCAGCTGCTAGAAACCCTCCAAATATTCATTTTCATTCCAGGCTTCAAATATGAATAATGCCAAGGGGGGGTGAATACTCTTGCAAGTCACTGTATACTGGACACCCAGCTATGTCTCTGTGTGCTAAGTCTCAGTTTCACTCTTCCAGAGATCTCTCCGAGCTTGCCGCAGTGAATTCAGATTAGGTTCCATATCACTACTTTGGATGTGGTGTAGTTTACACTATAGTTATTTTAAAAGATATATTTTCACCTACAACATGCAGAGGAAGTGTGCATGCAATTTATCAGACCACACTATCAAATCAGCCCACCTAATTCGGGACGAAATGAAATCAGGGCTTATGTGATATAGCTGCAAAGGAGTGATAAAGTAAAAGGAAAACCGATCACTCTGTTACACCATGGGGACTTTTTTTATGCCATGGGTTGGGTCTGCATGACTCTTTATATGGAAGAGTCAAATCAATAAGGTTAATCTAACTGAACTGCATGTTATGAAACTTTTCCAAATTTGAAGTGAATGGTTTCTGACAGGGTCCCAATCCAAAGGGGAAGAGAAGTTACTGAATGGTGTGACAAGTATAAAGTTTCACATGAATACATTGTGCAGAAGTCCGTGACCACCATTTAGTGACAAACAATAACAACAGGTTGCAGCGGTGGCCTGGTGGGAAGGTGCTGGATTCTATTAGATATGTATGATTATCATTGTTGTTAAACTTTGTTAAATGTTTACATCATTAAAACTAAAAATAATAATAATAATAATAATAAAAAAAAAAATACAAAAAAAAAAAAAAGAATATATATATATATATATATATATTTATATATATATTTTCTTTGAATATATAGTCTTTGGGTCTTTGGATTGTGGGAGGAAGCCCGAGTACCCAGAGGAAACCCAGAGAACATGCAACCCCCACACCGAAACGCCACTGCCAAGCTCGGGACTTAACCCCAAGACCTTCTTGCCGTGAGGCGGACGTGTTACCCACTACGCCACCAAGCCGCCCAGTACTTATTTTGTCTTCGTATTGATCTTTAATCATGACCATTCAAAAATAACTACAGTTGGTTTGACTGAAAGTGAAATGAATGCACCGTACAATTTTCCAATCAATATTGTGAGCTTTCATGGACCGAGGCTCATGAGAGGTTGGCTGCATTTGTGGTGGGAACATTTTCGAAACAAAATCAAGCTGTCGCAGGTGCATACATAGACTTGACAACGGTCCTCGCAGAGCCTCCAACACCGCATACCGGAGAGAAGTTTTTACTGGGCAAGGACTCAGTCTGAAGCTTGGACGTGGACCTGTGCTCAGCCTTGAAATTGGGGAAGTATTCAGGTTTGGGGCATGGACTCAGGTTTGGAACAGGGATGTTGTTGTGAGGGATGTGTTGCAATGGACTGGCAAGCCGTTCAGGGTGTACCTGAACCCTGAACCCACCTCCAAAATGAGTGACATTTGGTATTTACGGGTTATTTTCCCTGCTCTGCATAGACTCTTTCCTCATAACATTCATGAAACCAGGCCAGGCGGAGATTTTTTTGGTGTGTGCATGCTTTGCTCAGTGCTTCTCAATTATTTTCTGTGATGCCCCC
>JAQNCB010000006.1:27801046-27815104 GCA_030068295.1 Euristhmus nudiceps | reverse complement strand
ATGATATGTATATGTATATATATATATATATATATATATATATATATGATAATGATATTTTCATACTTATTTTGCATTTGATTTGCGTCACGGATCGGTTTCATGTAAAACAATACTTTCACTGCCTGGTGTAGAAACCACTAAAAACAAAGTGCCTAAAAATACAACTCACCATCGCACTGAATTAGTAGGAAGCTCTCCACTTTTTACTAATTTTTGCAAGCTTGTTGGTTTACATTTTGATGTACCGCTTCAGGTGTCCGAGACAAGCATTCACTCCCCCCCCCAATTTTCTCCCTAATTTATCCAATTCCCACCCGTCAGGTATTGCCTTCCCTGTCACACGACCACCACCGACCAGAGAGGGGTGAAAGCATGCACACGCCCCTCCAAGACATGCAATGCTAGCCACTCACCTCTTTTCAAACTGCGACACCATACACATTTGGGGGTGGTCTAACACACTCTTCGGTAAAGCGCTATCCGCCCCCTTGTACAACGAGCTCACAGACGACCATGATTGGCTGACGATTGCTGTGAGTGACAGGGAAATGAGCGTATGCCGTCCCTCCCTCCGTCCTGTGAGAGCTTGGCCAATTGGCTCTCATGGACTACCGGGCCACGAAAGCAATTTTTCAAGATAAAAGCGCTTTCAGAGTCCGATACTTAACTAAATATTTTTTATTCAGCCTTTGTTAGGGCCCGGTACCAATTGACTCACGGACCGGTACCGGTCCGCAGCCCGGTGGTTGGGAACCTCTGGTGTAGAGGTTAGCATGTCTTCCTAACGGCAAGAAAGCCCAGGCTTTGACCCTTGTGGCTGATGAGAGTGTTTCTGTGTCTCCTGGTGCTGGGGTGGGTTTCCTCCAAGTCAGCCAGTTTCATCCTACACTCCAAAGGCACACTTTAGATATAGATCCAATATGAATTGGATCTTCATCATTGCCCCTTGCAGTGAATGTGAGCTCTGTCATGGTCTGATGAGCTGATCAGGGTGTACCCCGAATTAGTCTCAAGTCGGCTGAGATGGGCTCCAGCCTCCCCATGACCCAAATAAAGGACAAAGTGGTTTGGAAAATGAAACGAAATGTAATAATGATCTCTTTTTCCGAGATGATTCTGTCCATCTCTTTAAAATCCATTTTCTCACAGGTTGTATATATATCGCAGTAATAATACGATAATAACAACAAAATACATAAAAATATGTTCGAACCTTTTAAAGGAAAGGTCCTATATAAAACTCACGTGGAAAGCTGACCTTACTGTTATGAATTAGCACCATTTAAAAAAAAAAAAAAAACAAGGATCACGATCGACCTCTCACATTTCTTTATTTGGTTTGCTTGCTGTTGTGTTCGCGGACAAATACAGACTGGAGATGTGTTTCATCTCACTGGCGCTCTCCTCTAGCAAGTGTACTCTCATCTTAACATCGCAAATTTATTGACAGCTTTTAAAAATATTTACCACACCACTTCCTCTTCTCAACGGGCGCCCGGCCTGTAATCCTTCTGCTCCTTTATTAGATCATTTGTCAAACCTCAGACACACACCCCCCCTTTTCTTTTTCTTTCTCTTTCTTTTGCCCCCTCCCTTTCTTATCCTTTTTTCTTGGAGTGTTGTGCAATGGGCCTTGGTGGCTTAACTCCTTCCCTCCCCCTCCTTTCCTTCTTAAAACAGAATTTACAGCTGATTAGCCCATGCAGTGAAGACTGAGCCGGTCCCAAAAGGAACGCACCGAAAACATTTATGCAAGGCCAGACGCTCAGGCCTTTATGAGAAACATGTGCTGCTGAAGAGGAGAGAAGAAGAAGAAGAAGAGAGAGAGAGAGAGAGAGAGAGACTTGGTGAAGCCGTGAATCAGAAGTGCTCTGGAAATAGTATAAAAATTTGAGAAACAGAGATTTGGTTTCATCTGAACTCAGCAAACTAAAAAGATCATTGGTGTGTGTGTGTGTGTGTGTGTGTGTGTGTGTGTGTGTGTGTGTGTGTGGGCATACATCCAGCTTACCTGATTTCCATGTTCGAGCTAAAAAATACAGAAACAGAATGGATGTCCTCATGGTAATCCTTTGTTAGCAACTAGCAACAGAGATACCTTTTTTTTATTCCCCCCATTTTTCTCCCTAATTTATTCGTATCCAATTCCCACCCATCAAGTATTACCTTCCCTATCACACGACCACCACCAACTAGGGAGGGGCGAAAGCATGCACACGCCCCCTCTCCATGACATGCGATGCTAGCCACCTGCCTCTTTTCAAACTGCTGAGCATGCGTATTTGTGGGCGGAGTAACAGGTAAAGGTAAAGCATGATCTGCCCCCTCATACAAATGAGCTCACAGATGCCCATGATTGGCTGGCGATCACTGTAAGTGACAGGGAAGTGAACATATGCCATCCCTCTCTCCTGTGAGAGCTCTACCAATTAGCTCTAATGGACTCCCAGCACTGACGGCTGTGCATTAACCCGGATTGGGTTAATAGGCACGTACCTTGTCGACGCTCCACTCGGGAGCCCTGCAAGAGAGATTCCTGTATATTTGCTTTCAACGCTAAACATTCAGCAAGCTGATCTGTCTGTAGCGGCATGGTGGTGCACTGGTTAGCACGTCTGGTTCGAGTCTCAGCCTTGGGTGTTTCTATGTGTTTGCAGCTCCCTCCTGTGCTTCCTCCGGGTACTCCAGTTTCCTCCCACAATTGCATATTAGGCTAATTGGCTGTTCCGAATTGCCCCCAGGTGTGAGTGTGATTGGCTGTATGTGTGTGTCTGTGTGTATTTGCCCTGCAATGATCTTCTGAGCTGTTCAGGGTGTACACCACCTTTGCCCAGTGTTGGCTGAGATAGGCCGCAGCTTCCTCTAAACCCTAGTAGGATTTAGGTAAGTCTGTCGGGCTTTTACACCCGAGCCTACTGGCTCATCAGGCCAGAACTTATCCCTGGTATCGCTAGTGTGAAGAGAGTAAAAGTTCAACTCCTCCTGGATGGGACGTTGGTCCATTACAGGTAACATTCCCAGTATTTTTAACTGGTACTCATTTACACTTCTGGGTGGACAGAAGTACACTTGTGGTTAAGACCCTTCCCAGGGGTCCGAGCACGGTGGGGGCTCTAATGGGGGGGATTCTAATCCAAGAGCTCTTGATCATGAGTCCAGCACCATCCCCACGACTCCGCAGGCCCCACAGAGTAGGATGTGTAGGGGCAGAGTAGGATTGAATGTTTTGTAAAATAAGTGAGCAAGCTGTACATTCTTTGATCGACAAATGATTTTCGCATCCAGAGTCCCACTCCACTGCTTGCTGTGAGCAGCCATATTGATATGACATCACTTCCTGAATTTGAAATGATTTTCCAAGCAGAAATTCTACACTGGGGGGCAATATCTTTCATTTTTCCTAGCTTGTGGTTGGAAAGTGAGTTTCAACCTTTAGTTGAATGTCCAGCTCAAATCCCAGCAGCAGTGATTCCAATTTAGAACACAAACAGCTGTGCTACCTTTGTAATCACATGCACTTCTTCACTTTTAGCCAATTTTGTTCCAATGTGATCATTTGCTGTTTCCATTTTGCATTTCCCTCCCAAGCGCTAACTCTTGTGAGGTCTTCTTGTGAGGGTGGATATTAAATTCCAGGCTATGTCGCTTTAGATCCATGTGCAAGACCAAACACGGAACAGACGATGGATGAAAAAACAAAAACGTCTTTATTAACGGTATTTCGACAAATTGCTGACTGAAGTCAACACGAAAACAAAACACTGCGCACAGACTCCGTGGCACAAACAGACAGGGTAGAACATGAAAAACAAACAAAATCGAAACTTATCTGACTTTCAGCCGGCAGGAATCCCGATGCACAAACAGAATACACAGAAACACAAAAACACAATCCTCTTACAGACAGAACACGAGGATCCAGCAACCGGCGTGCTAACTGGCCTGGCTATATATAGCCTGCTGAAAACCCGATACAGCCGGTGAGAGAGGGTACGCCACTGAGCATGCGCCGAGACCAGGAGAAGAACGAGGACCGCCACAAGCCGTAACAGCTCCCCTCGTGGCGGGGTCATGCAGCATCGTGACATCTTCTTACATGACAGCCACTCACCAGGAAGTCCAGCGAACTCTTCAGATGAACACACTTCAGGGAAAGCCTGAACTGCTTGCGTCCATATACGTAAGCTCAAACTTGCTCAGAAATGGTTGGTATTGCCCTGTTTAACAGAGAAGAGAGTAATTCCATCCCTCTTGTGCGGACAGAATGGCCAGTACTGCTCTACTGGCCACATGGCCAAGAATCAGAGTCAGAATCTCCAGATAATAGAGCTAACTCTTTAACTTGTACCACTCAGGAGCCACACACTTGTGGAATGTGGAAAAACATAGAGCTGAAGCTCATTGATATGCAACAGCATGCACCCAGAGGCAGCAATGGTATGTTATTTATTAGAATTCTAAGAGACGAGGTCTGGCATGAGCTACTGTGTGGCAGTACTTGTGTGCATGACCATGCAACCTTCAGAAACACGCACACACACATAGACACTAGCCACAGGTATGTCCCCAACTCGGTGGGTAACTCCTGCCCCAGCCAGAGACCTGTCAGAAACGTTGTTCTCCTCCTTCAGCATAACGAGAGTCGATCAGGCTCAAGCAGCCAGTAACTAGAAAGGGGGTGTCTTGGGTTAGTTCCACTCGTGCACATATGGAGGTTCGGGTTTTCCCCTGTCTGTCGGGCTTCAGGCTTCCCTCGTTAAGCCCGTGAATGCTGCCAATTACTCGCAGGCAGTGGAAAGCATCCTCGGGAATTCTGTTTCCAAAAAGTAATGTCAGGTGGAGTCCAGGAATGAGGCGTAATCAAGCCAATTAAACCAACTTTATTAGCATTATCACCAAGCGAGATCATTACTGATAGCATAGGTGCTTTTTGGGTCATAATTAACTTAATAGTGCTTTCATGGAATTTTTTTAAACAAAGCCAAACAAATTACATAAAAAGGTGTCCATGAATATATTATTCAGACTAAACGGTTAAAGCTGGGGTTGCTCATCTGGAACGGCAGCAAAATTTAAAAGCACAACCTCTTCAGTGCTCCGGTAAAACCCTCCCCTGTCCTTCAAGCTCCTTCCAAAGCCACAACCCCTCCACACGCATGAGCTCTGCGTTGGCTGCTAGTCCGTGCATGGTATGTTCATGTGCAAGCAGGGAGACATGATAGCATTTGATTGGACAGTTCTAACCGCGACGCAGTCAGTGGTCGACAGTTTCCCAGGATCGCAATGGACACAGATAAACTTTTTCAGATCTCATAAGTTATTGATTGCCGTCGGGGTGGAAAGGACATTTCAACCAATATAAGACTTTATGCGTACAGCTATAAAGTTACCAACCTCTCTTGGTTGGCTGGATGCTACGCCGGGCGCTGCGCCCAGTCGGCTTCAACGTGTCTCCAAAGCTTGCGGTCTTGGGCCATCGAGATGATCTCGATGACCAACCCCAGCTTTAACGCATTCTTTCAAAGACCATGCTAACAGTTTCGGCTGGCACCGACTTGACTTTCCCAAATGTTTTAGAGCAGAAGACAAGAAAGAAACAAAGAACGAAAGAAAAGAGAGAGATGTTCAAAAAGAGAGGAAAGGTACTTCACTTCTGCCCTTGCATATTGCTAGACATTGCATCACTCACCCTCTTGCCAGATCGCTTAATCCTGCTCTGGTCGCACGGAGGGTGGAGCTAACCTCGGCTGGCACTTGGAGAAGGTAGGGTGCACCCTAAACAGCTGGCTGGACAATTGCAAAGCTAAGTGAACACACACACACACACATAACCATTCACACTCACACTCACAGCTCGGGGCAGTTTGTAACATCCAATGATATGCTTTTGGTCTTTGGGAGGAGACCAGAGTACCCGGAGGAAACCCTCACAAGCATGGGGAGAACATGCAAACTCCCCACAGATGTGGCCGTGCTTGGGACTCGATCCCAGGACCTTCTTGCTGGACGTGGAGTGGACGTGCTAACCACTACGTCACTGTGCCGTCCTATTGCATTACTGCGACCAATTTATATGGTTGATTATTATAAGGATACTTTATACAAATGCAATAATCATCGACCCCATCGAGAAGTAATGGTGTTGGCTTGCCTTCCAGAGTAAGTAATTTTAGTGAGCTTTAGTCATCGCAGTGTTATGACCCTTATCCGATTTGCAATGACTTGTCTAGAAACATTTAGAGTGGAGAGATTTACCACTACAGCTGGTAAACAAGGCGCAAAAAGCCTCCCATCTCTCAACTGTCTCACATTCTTTTCCCACTGCGCGTATTCTGATGGACTAGCTTTTGAAATTTAATCAAGACGTGCCTTCCGTTCCCCAGTTGAGCCGTTATTATTTTAACCTCTAATGTGCTGCGTGTCCTTTATACCACGTCAGCCTGCCAAAGTGTCCCGAGTACGATTCGTTTCCTGCTTCGGAGCAGGAAGACGAAAAGTCGCATTCCTTCGGTTTCGAGAATTTTGGCTGCCTTTAAGTTGCTGGAGACTATTTTGGTGAGGAGGAGCCCCTGCTCTACAGGCGCTGAGCTGCCTGGCTGCACTGAGATACGAAATGCCTTCGTCTTACTGCCCTATCATGTATAACGACTGCAGACGATGACCGCGCCAGGTTCATGGGCCAGTTCAAGCCGATTCGGACTGCCTGATTGTCCTTGGGTTTTCATGTTCCGCTCACGGAATGGCTGTTGCATAAAATAAACATCCTAAAAAACCTTTAATTCGGAACCGAGACGGCATCCAAGCTCTACAGATCAACAAACGCGATCCTGCCAAGACACTCAAAGTATTATGAAGAAAATCCGAACAGCGTGCCACATGATCTAATGAGCCAAACATTTACAGCCATCATACTTCTATATAATCAAATAACTCCCATTATACACATTACTCGAACCACCATAGATATTCAGGAAACTGTATCATTAATACTTAATGGCCTGAACCTTATTCACGCACATCAATCATCTGGCCATCCTCTTCCATAACGTCCTCTGTGTACGTCAATGTTAAACCAATAACCGTCTCCGTGTGGCTCAGGAAATTGATTTTTATTAGCACTCAAGAAAACTTTTATCTCTCGCATCCAAGGAACTGCAGCCGTGACCTGTCGCTGACCATTTCTGCTCGCGTCGACTGCTGATGGTGAGAGAACGATCGCCTTGCAGCGATTCTAGGAAGGCGTATCCACTAGTCTGGATGAGACGTTCAATATTTTATTATATGATATAGCTGGTCATATCACACCGATGTTGAAGCCTCAAATCTGATTGGTGAGACGATGTTGATTAATTGCCTATAACAGTAGGTCTGACAATAGTGCTAGCTGTAACAGCCTTAAGTTAATGTTCTGGTTCTAAATACGTCACCGGGTTTATATTATGGACATAATGCATAATGTAAGGTTAAAAATAGACAGAAACTGATCATTGTTGAGAAGTTTTATTTATTTACTGTGTGTGTGTGTGTGTGTGTGTGTGTGTGTGTGTGTGTGTGTGTCTGGTTTCTTTCAAACTTAACATTTACTGTAATGGGTTTAAGCAGTAAAACCAAACGAACAAACAAAAACATGCAAGGCTATACACATTACATTTATGGAATTTGGCGAACACCCTCGTTTCTTTATTTTCCGATACTGTAATGATCTCGCAAGAAAAATTATTGCCTCTGTATATAACCCATTCACAGTGAGCACACACACACACACACACACACACACACAAACATACACACACACACGGAGCAGTGGGCTGACTCACACATTGAGAGAGCAGCTGGGGGTTAGGTACCTTGCTCAAGGGCGCTTCATCCATGAAGTTGGAGGAAGGGAAAGTGGAGCTCATCTCCCCATCGCCACACATTTTGGTTTGGAAACCGAACCAATGACCTTTCTGTCCCAAAGCCATTTCTCTCGAACCATTAGCCGACAGCCGCCCCTTATCCAAATCGACATACATGTTTATCTCATTTAAACAACTGAGCAGTTGAAAGTTAAGCAGCCTTCCTCAAGAGCCCAACAGTGGCCGCTTGGTGGTATTGGGGCTTGAGCTCCCAACTTTCTGATCAGAAACTCACAGCCTTATCCACTGAGCCACTACTGTCCCATTAATATGCATTCATACACAGCTTTATGATATCCAAAAGCAGGCACACTACAGGAAATGTCATTCATTCATTCATTTTATAACTTTCTTAATCCTGATGAGGATTGCAGGGAAGCTGGCGCCCATCTCAGCCGACTGTGAAGGCGGGGTACACCCTGAACTGCTCGACAAGCCATTGCAGGGCTCACCACACATACAACCATTCGCACTCACACACACCTAGGGGTGATTTGGAACAGATAATTCGCCTACTGTGTATATTTTTGGTCTGTGGGAGGAAACTGGAGTACCTGGAGGAAACCCACGCAAGCACGGGGAGAACACGCATACTGAAACGCAAAAACGCCGGTACGGGAAGCAAACTCTGGGACCTCCTGGCTGTGAGGCGAACGTGCTAGCCACTGCGCTAACGTGCTGCCCGGCTTCCTACATTAGGTATATAATTATTGACTGCACCGAGCTCCTGTATCCTGCCCTTCAGTGGTAAGAGACCACCAGTGGACCACTACTGTCCAAATGGTTTTTGAATGATAGACCATACTATCTACAGATTGAACACCGATATTTATCTAAGTGTGGTGCTGTGAGGAATGTACCAAGCATTGCATCGTTACTAGTTTAGAACTGTGTGTTCAGATGCGAAGACATGCCTAGAGATGCCACGTTAGCTCGAGGCACAGGTGGCGTAATTAGGCATTTAATTCACTGTAAATAATTCGTTTGTCTGGACGTCTCAAAAATACAGACAAAAACTTATCAGAAACACCTACACTTGTACACACTCACTTATTTATCAAACTGCTTAATCCAATTAGGGTCGTGGGGAGGCTGGAGCCTATCTCAGCCGACTCTGGGCGATGGTGTGGTACACCCAAAAAGGGTTCGCCAGACCATCAGAGTGCCAACAGACACACAAGCATTCACATCTTGGTGCAATTTGGAACAGCCAATTCACCTAAGGTGCATATCTTTGGACTGTGGGAGGAAACCGAAGTACCCAGGGAAAACCCATGCAAGCAAGGGGAGAACATGCAAGAGTTTGGTTGACAGTTCCCTAAAAGAAGTAAAAATATACTGCCTGTTATGCTTAAGTGGGGCCGGTGTTGTAGCGGTCAGGGTGCTGGGCTCATGATCAGGAGGTTTTGGGTTTGAATCTCAGTGAGATCCCCACTGTGCGAAGACCCCTGGGCAGGGTCTTAACCACAAGTGTGCCTCTGTTTACACAGCAGTAAAAATGGGTACCAGTAAAAAATACTGGGAAGGGAACCTGCGATGGACGAGCGTCCCATCCAGGAGGAGTTGAATTCCTGGTCGCTTCATGCTACAGAAACCCGGGATAAGCATCGGCTCTGATGAGCCTCTGGGCTCGGGTGTAAAAGCCCACAGACCTTACCTTAGTTTATGCTTAAGTACAGTCCGAGACCCACTTTACATATCCTACATATCATTTGTTTCCCAGCAACAGATTTTGATGTGTTCACAACTTTTATTATTTTTTTATTCCTTTGTAAATAATTTTTACGAGCTCCAGTGATGTACTCCCGGTATCATGCTGGTGTTGTGGTTTAAACAACTGACTCAGTTTAAGAGTTCAAAGCTCAAGTCCTGGGTTTGGAAAAGGCGTTCCTGTGTGGTTTGCATGTTCCCGCGGTGCTTGTGTGGGTTTCCTCCAGGTACTTCGGTTTCCTCCCACCACCCAAAGACATATTCCATTTTTCAATTGGTTATTCTGAATTGCCCCTATATGTGTGTGTGTTGCCCTGCGATGGTCTGGAAATCTGTTCAGGGTGTGTCGCACTTTCGCCTCGAGAGGGGTTGAGCTAGGTTCCAGCCCTCTACAACCTTAGTAGAATTCAGTGGCTTGGTAAATGAATGAATGGATGAAGATGAACACCTCTGTTTAATATGGTGGGATATTTTGTGTAGATTTCATTCATTCATTAATTCGTTCATTTTCTAAGCCAATTAATCCTAATTAGGGTCGTGGAGAGACTGGTTCCCATATTAGCCGACTCTGGGCGAGTGCGGATTACACCCTGGACAGCTCCCCAGGCCATCACAGGGCCAACACTCACACAACCATTCACACCTAAGGCTCATATTTGTTTAATATTCCTAACTATTTAATCTAATTAAGTTAATTTCAGGTCCCTATTGTAACAAAGGTTGAAGTTTCGAGAAGCCGAATACTATTGATTGTCTATTGATGGCGGCATTTCAGCGCCATCTCGTGTTCCATTAAACAGAAGCGTGAATGCAATTCTTTATGTCGTCACAAGGGGCGCTGTCTTAATTTCCAAGCAGTTGAACGAGCCGAAAGAGTGGTCTTTTTTTTGGAATTCCTTGTTTGTTTACGTGCTAACTCCAGCTAGCTAGGCTGAATATATTTTAGAAACCATTTGAATTTGTGTCTAAAGGGTTTAGTTTCGCGAGTGAAGATGGGATGCGACGGAGGAACCATTCCTAAAAGACACGAACTGGTTAAGGGACCGAAGAAAGTGGAAAAGGTAAGTTAATTACCATAAATACGTGCAGCAAGCTAACCGGCTAACGTTAGCGATTCAGGCTAGTTGAGTACTTCAACAACAACTGCTAGATACTAAAAACACTTTTCTTTTTTTCTTGCGTTCCTTCCAGTTTTATTTCGTAATTTTGGTGGCGTAGTGGTTCGCGGTTCCGGGTCAGAACTAGAAGGTCCTGGGTTCGAGTCCCAGGCTCGGTGAAGGGAGTTTCTGTTTCGGAGTTTGCATGTGGGTTTTCTCTGGGTGTTCCGGTTTTCTCCCGCAGTCCAAATACATACACGTTAGGTCAGTTGGTTGTTCCAAACTGCCCTCTGTGTGTGTTGGCGGTCGAGTTTGACGGTCGAGCTCCAGTGTCGCCACACCGAGCAGGATCACACGGTTCGGATTCACATTCAGACAGTCAGCAGCTCGTTTTCAGCATCCACAAAATGATCTGTTATAAAAATAAATAAATATTCATTTTCTGAACCGAAAAATCCTAATTAGGGATGCGGGGAGGCTGGTGCCCATCTCAGCCGACTCTGGGCGAGGGCGGGGTACACCCTGGACAGCTCGCCAGGCCTTCGCAGGGCCGACAAGCACACAACCATTCATACACGCACGCACACCAAAGGGAGATCTGGAACAGCCAATTGGCCTACTATGCATGTTTTTTGGACTGTAGGAGGAAACCGGAGTACCCGGAGGAAACGCACGCAAGCACGGGGAGAACATGCAAACTCCACACAGAAACACCCAGGCTGGGAATCGAACCCAGGCCTTCTTGCTCTGAGGCGAACGTGCCAACAACTACACCACCGTGCCGCCGTAAATAAATAAGTAAATATGTAAATATAGACACTCTCCATCTTACGAACGAGTTACGTTCCGAACGGCCGTTCGTTAGGTGAAGTTGTTGGTATGTGTGTAAGTAACGGGCCACATTGAACATTTTCTCACCAGCATAATTTTTTTTTTTTTTATACTCGCCACCTTCGTTTCAAATGTGATGGCTTGCAGCTTTTTCTTTCACTTTGGCTTTTCACCAACCATATTGGATTAGGGATGTGCGAACAAAGGAACGATAAAACACAAGACTTCACTGACGACCTCTGAACACTCGGGTAACACACGACGAAATGGGCAGAGGAGAGCGATGCTGGGCGGAAGGTTTGTTTACGATCGCAGCGCCGGGCGTTGGTATCAGTGGCGGAAAGACGTACTACACAGTAAAGGTGCTTAAATACAAAATTTGATTTACGGCAACTCTTCGTATCTCCGAATGTTCGTGAAACAAAAGTTTGTAAGTTGGGGATCGTCTGTATAAATCAGTATATATTTCTCTCCCTCGTTTCCATGCCACCCATGCAGCCATTCTCATCATTTGGCTAGTTAAGTTCTATTACCGACGAGCAAATTAGGATGATGCGTGTAAAAAGAATAATTTTTTGAAGGTGAAATTGTGACTTGTACTCATCTTGAGGATATGCAGATCATGATTAAAAGCACAATATTTTAAATGAAGCAAATGTGCATTCATATACTAAGAAAACTCATGTGATTAACGGTCTTGTACAAAAGGTACCTCTGCACAGAAACGTGGCGTATGCCCTTTTCCACGGCAAAGTTCAGATGTGTCAAGCGTGGAATGACTGGAAATGTGCGTACGCATGTTTCTAGAGCTGTTGGTCCTTTGGCGACACCTGGAGGTGATGTTGGGAAACTGTTGATAATGTGAAAACAATTTGTCGTCAGAGTGAAGTGCACATAAAAGAAATATGAACAATTAGCACATCTCCGGGTCTGCAGTTTGATGAGTAGATGTAAAAGCATGGGCTTTGTGAACGGTGCAATAAGAGGAGAGCGAGTTCTCAGAAACAGAGAGGATCTAAGGCTCATGGTTGGCTCATCAGCGATTCAGAGCTGAAAGGAAGAATAATTTCGTATTCGTCTTTTTTCAAGTGGAAGTATGATGACGGGATGCCAATGCACAAACCGTCAAATTAATCCCAAAGTCAAAAGGATCGGGGGGGGGTGAGGAGATGGTGACCGAGGTAAGTTTTCATTCACTGGAATTCAGCGCAGTGACGACGGCATCACCTGAGACAGACTCTCCATGCGTTTGCATGCATGCCAATCCTCAAGCCTTTGATTGATAAAGCTGTTTTTTTCAGTGCACTTTACGCTCAGCTGCAGGCTGTATTGGAGCCACACGTTTGCAGTGAATAGTGCATGCTAGCTATGATATCACGCCGCACTCGCTGCATGCTGTGGTGAGAAACTTTGCCATTCATTGCTGGGCTCATTGTTTATGCGTACTGTCTGTCAAGTATCCCACGTCATGCATAATTTCATAGAGATCGCACTGTGATTGGGGGGCTATTATGATGTCACTGGGAATTCCTTAGCGTCTGATGGAGGGGAAGAAATATTGATGGATGAAAAAAAGCACTCCTCGGGGTACATGTGAGAGTGGGGAGCGCTTTCTTTGCACTATAATGGTTTTTTTTTTTTTTTTTTTTATAACACTAGAAAAGCCCTGAAGTGATGGAACATGAATGTGTAGCCAACAGAAGTAAATTTTCAGTGTAGCAATGCACAGAATGCTAAACACAGGAAAAACCAGAGGAGCACTCATTGCGTGCAAGGTGTCTTCTCTGTGGTAAACCAATAGGTTATAATTGGCCTGTGCTTGTTTTATATTCATGGGTGTGATCAACTCTCATTAAGCTACCTCATGCCTCTGGTTTGACATTTTAAGTAATTGTCTCATCTGAAAGTCATATTATATGAAAAATGTGACCTATTTTGTAGTTTATGCTCTTCAGGTTCACCCCGTCCTCAATTCGTATTAGGCAGTGGGTAGGGCTGCACGATATTGGAAAAACTTGCATTGCGTTTTTTAATTCATTAAATAAATAAATAAATAAATAAATAGATAGATAAAAAAAATTGGGGGGGGGGGGGGTGCATTTGGCAATATTAAAAAATAAAATAATCTTCACCAAATAACTTGAATAACCCTATTTGGGAATAATTGGGTTGATTTCATCAAGGTCAATTATCTAACATGTCATACCCTAAAATAAAGAGGCTCATTTTTGAATTGATTAGATTGCTGGTATATAAAAGGGATCCAGGAGGACTTGTCTACATATTGCAGATTTAAATGGAGCAAAAGGGATGGAAGCCTCCTTTACATTAGGAAATAAACATAAGTGACAAAATAGATTTTTTTTTTTAACAATTTAAGATATTTAACAATTTATTCAACACTTTGTTTTAAACAGTAGCAAAATTTTTATTCTGAGATATTTAAAGGCAAACATAACCCTATTTTCAAACTTTCCCAATTGAAAGAATGAACATAATAAAGTCTTATCGCGCATGTA